>JAQZBX010001056.1:9125-90225 GCA_029593785.1 Cabassous unicinctus | reverse complement strand
AGTGGACATCACCATCCCAGCCCCTCAGGATTGGGGAAGTGCTATGGACTAGAGTGTACTTGGTGGTGTTCTGTTCTAGACATATTGTGATTTAAGCAATGGAAGAAATTACAACAGTGAGGTGGACCCGGTGGCCACTGAAAGCTTTTGGGGCAGGGAGGGGAAAGGCAGTTGAAATACAGGGGCTTTTTCGGGACTTGGGGGTTGTCCTGAGTGGCGTTGAGGAGGCAGATGTAGGCCATTTTACATCAGCATAAAGCATGCAGAACTGTGTGGGAGAGAGTGCGGTCTACAATGTGAACTGTGGTCTATGCTTGGTGGCAAGGCCCCAGGATGTGTATATCCATTGTGCATGATGTGCCACACTGATGAAGGATGTTGGTGTGGGATGTTGTGGGAGGTTTGGGTGGTGGAGAACATGGGAATCCCTGTAATTTCTGTGTAATATTTAGGTAATCTAAGCACCTTTAAAAAAATATATATATATATATAAATAACATTTATGTAAGCAAATGTACATATATGCATATATATTTATATATCATTTTACAAATGTTGGTATATGTTGTTCAAAATTTGATTTTTGCCCACAATAAAAAAAGAATAATAATTGTAATAAAAGGACATTTCATGGACTTTAATCATCAGTGAGTTGAATTCATAGATGGCTGGTTATATCTACAATCAACTGAGGAGATCACCATCGGTAATGAATGATGCCTCATCCAATCCTTCTCAAAAGGAGAAGTGATTTCAGAATTTAGAGGGAGAATCTCCATCTCTACTTCAAATAGCCAATGTCTCCTGGGGAGTATAATGAAGACCTTCATCTGAATCCCTGGCATGCAGCCTACCTTACAGAATTTGGCCTTGTGTATCCCTTCAGTCATGTGAGACAATTTTATAAAATCACATACTCCTTACAAATATCTCCTGTCAGTTCTTTTTCCCTAGAGTACCCTAATTTTGCAATATATTAATGCTAAAGGTAAAAAGAATATTATGGGGTTTGGTTTTGTGAGATATGAAAATAATTAAGGATTTTTTCTTTTCTTACTTTTTCATTAATAAGGAGAACTTGACTACGTCATTTAACTAATCTGTGTTCATCTGTTTATCTTTGTGAACATTAGAGGAATAATTGACTTTGTAGTTGAAATTAGATGAGATAAAAGTGTCAGAACAGAATTTTTTTAGGAGTAATGCTTCCATAACTTGTTGAGCTGCCTTTTCCCGTTATTTTATCTTTTTGAATTTGAAATAAAGTTATTTTTTTAAAAAATGACTCCCAGGGATTAGCCTCCATGGCACTGAAGGATTATTACCAAGTGCCAACTAGCTATGCACCTGGAAAAAGACCTTGACCCAAAGGAGGAATGGTAAATACAAATGAGTTTTTATGGCTAAGAGATTTCAAAGTGAGTCAGGAGGTCATTCTAGAAGTTAAGCTTATGCACATCTCAGCAGGATCTCATCGACTGCCACAATAAACAGTACCTCAAATAGTGGGGCTCCTGAGGGCTCTAGAGACATCCTGACACTATAATCAGGGCAGACAGCTCAGGAATTTGGCACCCTGCCAGTGGACTTACTTTGGAATTTATGCTCCCCAATGCAACAGAGTTAGACGCATTTATAGTTTCCCTACACATAGCTCTTCTGCCCCTTCTATTAGAACCTAGAATTTTAAAAAAACAATTTATTGAAGTATATCGTTTATACATGAACATACATAAACTGTAAATGTTCAGTAAACATCGTGAACTTACAAAACAAACATGCATAACACACATCACCCCACCACAAATACTTTGCATTATTGTGAAACATTTGTTAACAAATTATGAAAGAAAATTGTCAATGTATTGCTATTAACTATAGTCCATATTGTACTCCCCTATACATTTTTTAAGGATTTATTTATTTACTTTAATCCATTTTTACCACCCACTCCATTTTTGCTGTTTTTGTGTCCATTCACTGGGCAACTCTCTGTGTCCATTTCCTACCCTCTCTTGTCATCCTTCTCCTGTCTTCTCTAAGATTTGATCCTCAGAAACTCCAATGTGGGAGAGAGGCATCCTACCACCTGTGCCAACTTAGCATCTGTTTTTTCGGCATGTCTCATCTTGGCTCTCCCTTGTGTCACTCTCCTGTTATGTCATCATCATGCTGCATGGCTTGTGGGGCCTGAGGGCACACCCACATATGGGACCTCTGGGGATCACCTGCTCATGGGGCCTGGTGGTGCACCCATGCATGGGGCCTGATGATGTACCTGCTGATGGGCCTGGTAGTACACCTACGCACTGGGCCTGGGGTCTCACCCATGCATGGAGCCTCCTCATGGGGACTGGTGGTGCACCCATGCGTGGGGCCTGGGGGTCTCACCTGCTTGCAGGACCTGACGCTGCTTGGTGGCCCAGGCACCTTCTATATTTCTTTTTAAAAAAATTTTACCAGGAGGTCCTGGGGATCAAAACCGGATCCTTACATATGGGAGATGGATGCCCAATATGAGCCACATCTGTCCCCCTACTATATGTCTTAAGGTTGACCAAAGATACCTAGAGTTACTGTCTTTTCCCACACAGGACGGTCATATAAAAAAACAGACTTAGGTTATCACCAGCATTCTAAAAACCAGACCTAGGGAGAAAAACTAGGTGTGGGGACACACGCATGTTTTCTAATATAGCAAATGTTTAGCCTACCCTGATTATCACAAAATCAGGTCAGTGAGAATATTTGCATAGAACCTATAATTAACACTATACTTGATAAATATATGTCCAAGGGACTTAAATCTTTGGTCAATCCATGTGCCAGCTGAGACTTGAACCTCAGAAGAGTTGAAAAACCTACTCTCCAGTTCATTGGACTCACCCAGGACAACTAACAAGGAGATGATGATGGATAACACCCATATCATGGAACAGAGAGTGTTTGCAACTGCAACAAGATAGTTCCATCCACCTGCCCCATGGACTCTAAGTCCCCTCACAATTACAAGCAGAGTGACCATTACCATTTCCAAATCCTCAAGACTGGGGAGTGAACAATGGTCTAAAGTAGACATTATTATTCTACTATAGACTTATTGTTATTCTAGCAATGGAAGAACTTTTATCATTCATGTAGAGGCAGTGGCCACCATAGGTTCTGAGGGGAGGGGGGAAAACAGGTGTAATATAGGGGCATTTTGGGGACATTGGCATTGTCCTGCTTGACTTTGCAATGACAGATACAGGCTGTATTAGTCAGTCAAAGGGGTGCTGATGCAAAGAACCAGAAATCTGTTGACTTTTATAAAGGGTATTTATTTGGGGTAGAAGCATACAGTTACCAGGCCATAAAGCATAAGTTACTTCCCTCACCAAAGTCTGTTGTCACGTGTTGGAGCAAGATGGCTGTCAATGTCTGTAAGGGTTCAGGCTCCCTCTTTCTCTCTTGACTCCATGGTCCCAGCTTCTTCCAATATCTGCTGTAGGCTGGGATAAGTCTCATCTCTCTCTTGGGGCTCATTCCTCTCCAGGCTCAGCTGTTCTCGTCTCTCCACAAGGTCAGCTGTAAACTCTCAGACAAAGAGCTCATATCTCTTCCCAGGGCCTCTGCTCTGTCTAACATATCTCCTTTTTTGTGTGTTTACTTTCCAGGGATCCAGTTCAAAATTCTCTCTTCCCTTCTCTGAGGTGCTGTTTGGACTCAATGTCCTACTGACGTGGCTCAATCAAAACCTTAATCATTATTTAATCAAGTAAAAGTGAAACCTCTGAATCCAATATAATCTAATATGCCCAGAGGGACAAACCTGTTTACAAACATAATCCAATATCTATTTTTGGAATTCATAAACACTATCAAACTGTTACACCAAGCATTATATACTTTGTCATGACTTACAAAATTTTGTGGGACAGAGTGTAAACTATAATGTAAACTGTAGTCCACAGTTAGCAGCAATACTTCAATATGTGTTCATCAATTGTAGCAGATGTACCACGTAATGAAAGACGTTAATGTGGAAAAGTGTGGGAGGGGGAAGGAATGGGGCATATGGGAATTCATGATGACATGTCACACTCCCTGACTTCCTTTATCTAAGCCATAGGCAATGGCAGCATTTGTGGGTTCATTGAAGATTCTTAGCACATTGAGTCCCGCAATCACACCTGCATCCTTTGTGGCCTGATGTTGAGAGTCATTGGAATAGGCCTGCAATGTGATCATAGCATTGGTAATAAGGTGGTCCAAAAAAGCCTCAGCAGTCTCCTTCATTTTAGTCAGTACCGTAGAAGAGATATCCTCAGGGTAGAAATTCTTCTTCTCCCCTTTGTAGGACACCAGCACCTTGGACTTATTTCCTTCATTGATCACTTGAAAAGGACAAAGTTTCATATCTGTTTGTACCACAGGATCATTAAATTTTCTGCCAATCAGATGTTTGGCATCAAAAACAGTGCTCTGGGGATTCATAGCCACCTGGTTCTTGGTCACATCCCTGATGAGCCACTTAGTGTCAGTGAAGGCCATGTAGATGGGGGTGGTGCAATTGCCCTGGTCATTGGCAGTGATCTCCAACTTGCTGTGCTATAATACCCCACCAATAAGTAGGTGGTGCCCAGGTCAATGCCACTGGCCATTCCTTTTGCAGAAGACATTGTATTTTGAGGCCTTTTTTCCCACAGCCTTTGATCCAGTTCCTGGTTGCTGAGCCCCCGTGTGTAAGGGGCTCACTAAACATCCAACCTAAGCAGCCAGTGTATCCCCAACCCTGCCCAACAACTTTGAGCCTTGTCCCACCCTATCATTCTGATTCCAAACAAAGATATTAGGTCAGAAGCAGCATCACCATTGTGCTCAAGAGTTCAGTTTTCAACTTATCCCTTTCTTCTCACATTTTACTTTATGCTGCAAGGAGAAACCAGGCTGCACATTCCATACTTCACTTGAATAGCTCCTCAATTAAGTATCCAAGTTCATAGCTTTCAAATTATGCTTTCCACCCACATTAGAACTCAATTTCTCCAAATTCCCTGCCACCTTCAAGCAAGAATCATCTTTCCTCCAATTTCTAATAACATCATTTCCTGGTCTTCTTCTTTATTTTTTAAAAATTTCTTTTCTTTTATTTTCTTTTTCTTGTTTTGTATATTTGTCTTTCATCTTTCATCATTTCCTTATAAGACCTCATTGGAAGTATCTTAGTATCCATATTTCTACCAAAAGTCTCTTCAAGTAATCAAGCATTTCATAATTTGCCCAAAATCTACCCATTATCCAATTGCAAAGCTCTTTCCATATTTTGTTATTTGCAATAACAGCACCTCATTCTCAGTACCGAAATCTGATTAATTTCCTTGGCTGCTCAAGCAAATCCATGAAATGAGTTGGTTTAAATAACGAGAATTCTTAGCTCATGGTGTTGAAGCTCAGAGAAAGTGAAAATCACGATATCATCAAGTCGATGCTTTTTTCCTGAACACTGGCATTTGGGGGCTGGCTGCCAGTGATCATTGGTCCTTGGCTTCTCTGTCATATGACAAATGCACATGGCAGTCTATTCTGGCCTCTCTGTTCTCTTCCTAGTTTCATTGAATTTCAGCTTCTTGCTTTCTTGGCTTTCTCTCTCTTTTACTGTCTGAATTTCCTGCTTATAAAGGACTCCAGTTATAGGATTAAGACCCTTCCTGATTAGGGTGAACCACACCTTACCTGAAATAATCTCATGTAAAAGTCTTACAACAGATTCAAATCCACAGGAAGGGATTAATAACTTTTTTTTCCTGGGGATACATACCACTCTAAACCACCACAACCTTCAAATGAAAAGTCTTCCAACATCGTAAGTATCTTTCTTTCTCATTTCAGTATCTACTGCAGTTTGTCTGTGACTCTGCTTGGCTTTCCTCCAGGTAACTTCTTTGTTTTGGGATCTAGGCCAAGGGGAAAGACGCTTTCTGGAACATATCACTCTCAGGGAAGAGGAGAAGAACAATGGCAGATCCATGTGGTGGACACACTGTTCACATTCCTTTGCCAAGGCTGATGTAAATGGGCAGTGAGTATCCTTCTCCCACAGGATGGGAGAGGAAGTGGGTGATAAATGAGGAACAATAAGATGATCTGCCATTAAGATGAACATATGGTGGGAGAGCTTGGTTTTGAGTAGCTCTTCACTGGCCACCTGGGTGTCAACGTATCTAATGGTCTTGTGCATTACACCTTCCTGGTCTGTTTTTATATCCCCTGATACTATTAGGCCCTTCAATTCATGTGGTTTCCCACACCCTCTGCTGTGGCCAAGCCTCCCCTTCTCCTGGTCTCTTTCCTCCAGCCTGGCCCTCTGCAGCCTGCATTTGAAAAGAGTCCAGAGGATGACAACTATGAGGGAAAGCTCACAAAATTGAAATCCAGCAGTCTGGGTTTGGACCCAAGTCTCCCATATGTTGATGAGTGACCTTGGTCATATTATTGACCTTCACTCTTCTGTCGAGACCCACAAGCCTGCATCCAAGCCATGGCCTGAGCTGAGTCCAGACAGAACATAAAGAAAGGATGAGAATGGCAGTGCCATGAGGGCAGGAAACTTGGAGTGACTGTTTGCCATGGCATCCCATTGCTGGAGAGCAGCAATCTGATCAGTCCACAGGGGATGACTTGGGAAGATGTTGTCCCTGTCCACCAGGACATGCTGGTTCTTAGGGAGACAGACATGCATGGCTGTCAAGTGGGGGAGTCTAGCACATTGATAGGATGAAAGTGAATGAGGTCCATTCTGTTTGGTGGTTTGGGAAAGAATTTATGGGAAGGAAAGTCATGTGAGCTGAAAAGTAAAAGGAGAGTAGGAGCTTGATGGGTTTTCACAGAAGGGAAAGAATACTAGGTGAAGGGAAAAGCATGTGCAAAGTATTGGGGGGGGGCACGAGGAAGCATGACGATACAGAAAACACTGTACCCAGGTTTGGGAATGAGCAAGTATGTGTGTGTCTGTTTGTGTGTTGGTGTGACTGCTTTGTGCAGCATGTTGCTGTCAGTGTGAGGCACAAAGGAAGAGTCAGATAAGTTGATGCATATGAAGCAGAGGGCTGCAGCTCACTCAGGCAAAGCAGCCCTGAGATCACTGCGACCCTTTCTTTTATTCAGCTTACAACAGTGCATAAATTCTCCCCCCTCTAACCTTGCTCTCCCACTGTGTTTCTCTTACTACAGCAAGAACACTGCCTTCTCTGGCAGTCTACCAAGGGGCATAAGTATAAACATTGTTTCTAGCCCTAAATGCCTTAGTCTATCTAATATCTCAGCTTGGTGTGTGAGAGCGCTACCTGTTAGTGAGTTCCCAGACAATCTTTCTTGGGAATTCAGACAATAGCATCTGTGTGGTGAGTTCATTTCACCTTACCTCCTCCCATTGATATCTGCAGTATGCAGTGTCCTTGGAGACATTTACTAATGTGTCTCTGCCAGCAAGTATGCTTTTTGAATGCTTAACCCTTTAAGCTCTGACTCTCAGCATCTTCTCCAACAGCAGCAGTTGTGACTGTATGTGTTGGGGTGACTGCCTTGGAAAGCAGATTGTATATGTGTGTGTTGGTGTGACTAACTTGTGCAGGAGATGGTGTGTGTCTGTGTGTCTGAGAGTGTGTTGATGTGACTGTCATGTGAAGCAAGTATATGTGTCTGTGTGTGTGTGTTGGTGTGACTGCCTGGTGCAGCAAATGGTGTCTCTGTCTGATGGTATGATGGCCTTGTGAAACAGGTGGTGTGTCTGTGTGTGTGCTTGTGTGACTTCTTTGTGCAAGATGTGTGTGTCTGTGTGTGTCTGAGCATGAGTTGATGTGACTTCTTTGTGTAGTGGGAGGTGTGTCTGTGTGTGTGTTCTTGTGACCACCTTGGGCAGCAGGTGTGTTCTCTGTGTGTGTAACAGCATGTATTTGTGTGACTGCCTTGTGCACCAGGTGGTGTGTCTGTGTGTGCTGGTGTGGCTGCCTCGTGCAGCAGGTGATGTGTCTGTGTGTGTGTTGGTGTGACTGTTTTGTGCAGCAGGTGTGTGTGTCTGTGTGTTTCTGTGCATGTGTTGGTGTGACTGTCTTGTGCAGCAGGGGTGTCTGTGTGTGTGTTGGTGTGACTGCCTTGTGCAGCAGGTTGTGTGTGTGTTGGTGTGAATACCTTGGGGCAAGTGGGGTGTCTGTGTGTGCCTGCATATGTGTTGGTGTGACTGCCTTGTGCAGCAGGTGGAGTGTTTGTATGTGTGTTGTTGGGACTGCCTTGTGCAGCAAGTGGTGTGTCTGTGTGTCTTTTAGTATGACTGCTTTGTGCATCAGAAGTGTGTGTCTATGTGTGTCTGAGCATGTGTTGGTATGACTGTCTTTTGCAGCAGGTGGTGTGTCTGTGTGTGTGTTGGTGTGACTGCCTTGTGCACAGATGTGTGTGCTTGTGTGTTTGTGAGCCTCTGTTGGTGTGACTACCTTATTCAACAGGTGTGTGTTTGCATGTGTCTGAGTTTGTGTTGGTGTTCCTGCTTTGTTTAGCAGATGATGTGTCTGTGTGTGTCTGAGCATGTGTTGGTGAGACAGACCTGTGAACTGGTGTATGTGTCTATGTGTGTCTGAGTGTGTGTTTGCGTGACTGTCATGTGCAGCAGGTTGTGTGTCTGTGTGTTTCTATGCATGTGTTGGTGTGACTGCCTTGTGCAGCAAGAATGTCTGTGTGTGTGTTGGTGTGACTACCTTGTGCAGCAGGTTGTCTGTGTGTGTGTTGGTGTGACTGGCTTGAGGAAGGTGGGGTGTCTGTGTGTGTTTGTGCATGTATTGGTATGACAGCCTTGTGCAGGAGGTGGTGTGTCTGTGTGATTCTTGGTGTGACTGCCTTGTGTAGCAGGTGGTGTGTCTGTGTGTGTTATGGTGTGACTGCCATGTGTGGCAGGTGGTGTGTCTGTGAGTTAGTATGACTGTTTTGTGCCGCAGGAGTGTGTGTCTGCACATGTGTTGGTGTGATTGCCTTGTGCAGCAGGTGGTGTGTCTGTGTGTGTTGTTGTGACTGCCTTGTGCAGCAGGTGGTGTGTCTGTGTGTGTCTGAGCATTTGCTGGTTTGACTGCTTTGTGCAGTAGGTGTGTCTGAGCATGCATTGGTGTCACTTCCTTGTGCAGCAGGTGGTTTATTTGTGTGTTGGTGTGACTGCCTTGTGCAGCAGGTGGTTTGTCTGTGTGTTGCTGTGACTGCTTTGTGTAGCAGGTGGTGTGTGTGTTCGTTAGTGTTACTGCTTTGTGCAGCTGGTGTTCTGTCTTTGTGTGTGTTGTTGTGACTGTCTTGTGCAGCAGGTGGTGTGTCTGTGTGTGTGTTGGTGTGACCGCCTTGAGCACAGATGTGTGTGCTTGTGTGTGTCTGATCTTGTGTTGGTGTGACTGTCTTGTGCAGCAGGTGGTGTGTCTGTGTGTGTATGAGTGTATGTTGGAGTTCCTGCTTTGTGTAAAGCAGCTGGTGTGTCTTTGTGTGGTGGTGTGACTGCCTCGTGCAGCAGGTGATGTGTCTATGTGTGTGTTGCTGTGACAGCTTTGTGCAGCAGTTGGTGTGTCTGTGTGTGTGTTGGTGTGACTGCTTTGTGCACTTGGTTGTGTGTCTGTGGGTATGTTGGTGTGACTGCTTTGTGCAGCAAGTGGTGTGTCTGTGTGTGTTTTGGTGTACCTGGTTTGTGCAGCAGGTGTGTGTGTCTGTGTGTGTCTGTGCATGTGTTGGTGTGATTGCCTTGTATAGCAGGAGGTGTGTCTGTGTGTGTTGGTGTGACTGCCATGTGCAGCAGGTGTGTTCTCTGTGTGTGTAACAGCATTGTGCTTGTATGACTGCCTTGTGCAACAGGTGGTGTGTCTGTGTGTGGTGGTGATACTGCTCTGTGCAGTAGTTGTTGTGTCTGTGTGTGTGTGTTGGTGTACCTGGTTTGGCAGCAGGTGTATGTGTCTGTGTGTGTCTCTGCATGCATTGGTGTGACTGCCTTGTGCAGCAGGAGTGTCTGCATGTGTGTTGGTGTGACTGTCTTGTGCAGCAGGTTGTGTATCTGTGTGTGTTGGTGTGACTGCCTTATGCAGCAGGAGTGTCTGCATGTGTGTTGGTGTGACTGCCTTGTGCAGCAGGTGGTGTGTCTGTGTGTGTCTGAGTGTGTGTTGGTGTGACTGCCTTGTGCAGCATGTGGTGTGTCTGTGTTTGTCTGAGTGTGTATTGGAGCTCCTGCTTTGTGTAGCACATGGTGAGCATGTGTTGATGTGACTGCCCTGTGCAGCATATGTGTGTCTCTGTGTGTCTGAGCATGTGTTGGTGTGATATCTTGTGCAGCAGGTGGTGTGTCTATGTGTGTGTTGGTGTGACTACTTTGTGCAGCAGGTGATGTGTCTGTGTGTGTGTTGGTGTGACTTCCTTGTGCAGCACGTATTTGTTTCTGTGTGTGTATTGGTGTGACTGCCTTTGCGGCAAGTGATGTGTCTGTGTGTGTTGGCACGACTGCCTTGTGCAACAGGTTTTGTTTCTGTGTGTGTGCTGGCGTGACTGCCTTATGCAAGATGTGTGTCTCTGTGTGTCCAAGCATGAATTGGTGTGAATGCCTTGTGTAGCAGGTGTGTTTTATGTGTGTGTATCAACATGTGTTTGTGTGACTGCCTTGTGCAGCAGGTGATGTGTCAGTTTGTGTGTTGGTGTGACTGTCTTCTGCAGCAGGTGTTGTGTCTGTGTGTGTGTTGGTGTGACTGCCTTGTACACAGATGTCTGTGTTAGTGTGTGTCTGAGCATGTGTTGGTGTGACTGCCTTGTGCAGCAGGTGGTGTGACTGTGTGTGACAGTGTTTGTTGATGTGACTGTTTTGGGCAGCAGGTGGGTCTGTGTGTGTGTTGTTGTGACTGCCTGCTTTGTGTAGCAGTTGTGTATCTGTGTGTGTGTTGGTGTGTCTACCATGTGCAGCAGGTGGTGTGTCTGTGTCTGAGAGTGTGTTAGTGTGACTGCCTTGTGCAGCAGGTGGTGTGTCTGTGTGTGTGTTGGTGTGACTGCCTTCAGCAGCAGGAGGTGCCAGTGGGTGTGTCAGTGTGCTGCCTTGTGCTGCAGGTAGTGTGTCTGTGTGTGTGATGGTGTGGCTGCCTTGTGCACAGATGTGTGGGTCTGTGTGTGTCTGAGCATGTGTTTATGTGACTGCCTTGTGCAGCAGGTGTGTGTGTCTGAACATGTGTTGGTGTGACTGACTTGTGCAAAAAGTGATATATTTGTGTCTGTGTTGATGTGACTGCCTTGGGCATCAGGTGGTGTGCCTGTGGATGTCTGAACATGTGTTGGTGAGACTACCTTGTGTAGCAGGTGGTGTGTCTGTGTGTGTGTTGGTTTGACTTTCTTGTGCATCAGGTGGTGTGCCTGTGGGTATCTGAGCATGTGTTGGTGTGACTGCTTGGGCATCAGGTGGTGTGCCTGTGGGTGTCTGATCATGTGTTGGTGTGACTACCTTGTGTAGCAGGTAGTGTGTCTGTTAGTTTCTTGGTGTGACTGACTTGTGCAGAAGATGTGTGTTTCTGTGTGTGTGCTGGTGTGACTGTCTTGTGTAGCAGGTGGTGTGTCTGTGTGTGTGCTGGTGTGACTGCAAGATGATGTGTCTGTGTATGTCTGAGCATGAGTTGGTGTGACTGTCTTAGTACCAGGAGGTGAGTCTGTGTGTGTGGTAGTATGACTGCTTTGTGCAGCAAGAGTGTGTGTCTGTGCATGTCTGAGCATGTGTTGGAGTGACTGCCTTGTGCAGCAGGTGGTGTGTCTGTGTGTGTGTTGTTGTGAATGCCTTGTGCAGCAGGTGTGTGTGTCTTAGCATGTGTTGGTGTGACTGCCTTGTGCAACAGGTGGTGTGTCTGTGTGTGTGTTGGTGTGACTGCCTTGCGCAGCAGGTGTGTGTGTGTGTGTCTGAGTGTGTGTTGGTGCCAACTGCTCTGTGCAGCAGGTGTGTGTGCATCTGAGGCTGTGTTTTAGCTGTGAAGTGCTGCACAGAGGTCTGGAGTCCCACCCAGGTATGTTTTCTGAGACAAAGGTCGTGGCTGTTCCAGGTGCATCTGTCTGTCCTTCTGGCCTGGCCCTGCATTTGTCTGAGACTGTGGTCATGGAGGAAGCAGAGAGCAAGCAGGAGCAGATTGGGGACTGGCTTGGTGCTCTCTGGGTGCTCTGGGAGGCCTGGTTGGGTGTGGGGCAGGCTTTGGGGATTCTGGGGGTCTCCCAGAGCCCAACTTTGTTGCAGAGACCCAATCCATCACTGGGGTTATTGGCAGTGTTTGAGGTTCATTCCCTCCGGGTGAGGGACTGCAATGGACAGCAGGTTGCAAGGTCTCTACCCACCCAGGGCTCAGAGAGTGAAGAAGAGGAGGGACCGATGCAGAACATGCATTCAGAGCAGATGTGCCATAAAATGAGCAGGGCCAGGAAGGGAGAGCTCTGGCACTGGAGGGTGAAGGACTTTGTGCCAAAGGGGTTGGGGAGGTCAAAGGGTGGGAGTTTGGGGTTGGAGTCAGGAGGGAGAGCAGGAAGACTGGGGTACAGGAAGGGGGTCAGGAGGGTGATGCATGGGGCTTGTATCATGAAGACAGGAGGTGGTGTGGGGGGATGGGGAAAAAGTAGGGGAGTGGGTCAGGGGAGTGGGATGGGAAGAGGGAGACAGGGGACTGCATATCTTGGAGAGCACACAGTGGGTGATCCTGCTTCACTGAGAGCAGTCTGGCGGGGCCTGAGGGGCTGCAGGTAGTGAGGCTGAGTCCTGGTGCTGTGCACAGAGAGGAAGAAAAGGGCACAGACAGCTCATGATGGTGCCATGGAGTGTTTGGAAGATGATGGGAACAGATGGGAGGCTGAGGAAGACAGGAGGCCATGGGGGAGTGAGCAGAGAGGAGGAAGCAGACATGACCACAGGGACTAAAAGGCAGGCATCAGCCTCTGGTTTTAGGGTCTGTTTGGGGGATATTCCATGCAATGTGGTCTGCTGGAGAAACAGGAGGGGGGTACCTCAGTGCCAGTGGGTGGCCAGCTCAAGGTCTGAGGTGCTGCATGGAGGCCATGTGCTCAGCTGTGGTTTAGAGTGATCTCTGGTATCCTGCAGGAAACATGGGGCTTCTCACTTCTGGCCTTACCAATGCTGGGTGCCCCTCCCCTGCCTTCCCACGCCTCCCCTGCCATCCTCATTGCTAGGCCTTGGCCATTGAGGTCAATGCTGCTGGGCTTGTCCAAGTGTGACAAGGACACAGCTTGATGAAAGTCATTTGGAACTGCCCAGCCAAGGTCAAAGAGACCATCCTGGGACCTCTTGTCCCTGCCCATGCTGCAGAGTGACCCTACTGGCCTGCATGGTGCCTCCTATCTAGGGAAGAAGAAAGCCCCTGGAAGGCCCATCTACTCACCCTGAGGAGGCAGGGCCTTGTGGCAAGTCCTGCAGTCCAGCTTATGCAGGTGAGAAGGGGTCAGAGTTGGGAGAAAGGGCTGGGAATTTATGGAAACTGTGTGTTTATGGAAGGAGCTCCTGGATCCCCGAGGCAGCCAAGCTCTTCCCAATGTGCTTTATACTAGAATGGCATGGAGTGTATCAGCATACAAAGACAAATAAAACATTTTGTTTTTAAGGATGGTTTATTGTCATTTAAAGAATTTAGGAACCAATGCACATTAAAGTAATTGGTCTTCAGAAAATTAAAAAGGAGAAAAAAAACTACCAAAGCTAAATTTCCTTTGATCAATTTTTCTCTCCCAATCTCCTGCCCCCTCTCCAAATCATCACTATTAATTGAGACTGTATCCTTTTGTTGGGGTGTACAGCTGGGAAGGGTCCCTGCAGAGCTTGTGGCTTGGCCTGAGAGGCCTTCCCCCAGCATCTGCCCACAGTGCTGCTTGAGTTGCACACAGTTTGGGGATTTCTCCTTTGCTAAGGCACCTAGTTTCTTTAGCGCTGGCCCTGGGAAGCAATGGGATTTCCAGAACCTAGAGGGATGCTGAGGTCCCTGGGGCTGTGACCAGTGCCAAGGTTCATGCCTGTCTGGTCCAGCTAACCAAGGAGGGGTGCTCTTCTTCTGATGTATGAGAAACCTCACTGCATGCTGTATCTCTGGACTCCTGACCTCCAGGACCAGAGCTGGCTGTGCCTGCTGTGCCTGCTGTTCCTGCTGTCCCAGAACTTTCACCAGTGATACTTCCCTCTTCCCTCCCCTGTATGATGTACCCACTGAGGCTGCCTCTCATCAAGACCATGCCCTGCTTAGGGCATCCTTAGAGGCCCATCTGACTGGTCAACCATTATACTCCCTGTCATTCCTCAGAAGCATAGATGCCCATTCCTCCGAGGCTGCCCTGTCCTTGCACCTGCTGGGTCCCTGACATGGCCACATGACCCCCAGCCCAGATCCTGTTCCATCGGGCTCACCAGGTGGAGGTTAGGACAGATATCCTACACCAGCCTACATCCTTCTTTGGGTAGAGGTGAGGAAAGAGTCCCCTTGCCCACAATTTTCTCTACAGGATGCCTATCCCTTTGGGTTGAATCCCACATCTGAGGTTACTGTGGGCAACCAGGATTGGGGTCCCTGCAGAGGTCACCATGCTGAAGAGAATGAAATCTGGACACTGGCCCAGTGGGTTAAACCAGTGATTGAATGGGAAGATCCTTCCCAAGACTCAAAAAAAATGTAAGCCTGTTCCTCAGCCAGGGATGCAAAGATGCTCCAGTGATGGAGTGTGGCCAGATGAGGGCCAGAAAGAGGGGAGATTGAGCAGTGGTCAGCGGCACTTCCTGGGGACTGACTCTGACAGTGAGGAATCTCCTTTGCAGCATCTGTGGGAAACCCCTCTGCCATGGAGTCTGGCCAAGGGTGGCGTACCTATTCTGGCTCTGGTAAAGATCTGCCCTGCTCCTAGCAGACACCTGGACATTTGTACCTGGCAACTACCTGTTCTGGGTGAAACTTCACAGGTTGCCCTCGGGTGAGTGACATGTTTGGACCCAATGTGTGGGGGTGGTGCATGACCTGATGCTCCTGCTGTCACTGTGTTGAGTCCCAGATATGCACATGGGCTTTCTTTGACCCCTCAGTTGGCATTCCTGGTGGCTGCTCTACATATTTGCTCAGTTAAAGGGGGACCAGTTGGTGTCCGGGCAGCCAAGGTCTGGGGGGTAGAACCTGCTTCCCACAAAAGTTCTCCAAAGTGAGAGAGATTGGACAGGAGGTGAGTGTGTGGCAGGGTCAGAAGACAGGGTGGCAAGGGCAGGGGGTGTTGAGGTCAGAGGTAGTGTTGCAGGCTTGGGGATCTGGGTTGAGCTGCATGAGGCTGATGAGACCTGACTCCTCTGTTGTGGAGTCTGGGGAAGGGACAGCATCCCCTCTATGTACAATCCCTGGATGTCCAACCAGGAAGGGTAGCCCTAGGCCCCCTGCCCGATCATGTTCCTGTAGTCAGGGACAATTGTCTGCTTCAGCTCCACCATCGAGGAGAAGATCCACTTCACCTGTAGACAGACATATGGAGATGAGTTTGGGGGTCAGTCAGGCTGCCACGGATCCTGTGGCCACAACAGTCCCTGATACACCTATGACCAAAACTCTCCCTTCTGCCATCTGCACTAAGGCCCAGGCTGACAGAGCCCTTGGTGGTGGGTTTGGGGTGTTTGGTGGTGCAGAGAGGGAGTCCCCAGGGAGGGCCCACCTTGAAGAGGGTGATGGTGGCACTGTAGCACACACTGAGCAGGAATAGGGTGATGAAGATGGAGATGGTGGTCCACAGCCCATCCAGCTCCCCATCCTGGGCCTCCGCACAACTCTCATCTGGCCATAGCTCTGCTCAGGGAATAGTGGTGTCATCGGGCTGTCCCAGCTTCAGCCTCTGGGAGAGCCAGTTCCCTCTGACAGGTCTGAGTAAGAAGGAGAGGTCCAGGTGGAAGAGCCCTGTCTGAGCTGAGTGGGTCCTCCTGTGCAACCTGCCCCATTCACTCTGGGCCATGATGGACCACCCTCTCTAAGCTTCCCAGGGAAGTACTGGGGGCATTCCCAAGCCAACGGGCATCATCGTCATCTCCATCCAACTCTTCCAGCATGGCATCAGGTCACAGTGGGTGTCCCCTGGCCCAGGTAATGTCCAGTGACCTGTGGGACCTGCTCCCTCTCATCCACCTAACATTGGGGTTGTGGGGGCATTTTGTAGGGAACCCCAAGGAAACAAGGCACCATAAGCCCTCTGAATGCTCCTTGTGTCATCTGAACACATGGAAGAACAGGGCAGAGGAGGGGCTCCTGGTGTCAGGGACAGTGATGAGGGTGGACCAAATAAGTGAGGTGGACAGAGTTGTGAGTGTGTGAGCATTGAGGATGAGGCAGAGTGAAAGTGTAAGTGTGTGGACATATGGGAATGGGAATGCCTGTGAGTGTAAGCATGTGTGAGTGTGAATGTGTGGGAGTATGAACATGTGAGTGTGTGAGCATAAGAATATGTGAAAGAGTGTGTGTGTGGACATGTGGGAATGGGAATTTGAGTTTGAACATGTGAGTGTGAATGTGTGGGAGTATGAGCATATGTGTGTGAGAACATATGAATATGTGGAAGAGTAAGTGCGCGAGTTTTTGGGCATGTGGGAATGGAAATGTGTGTGTGTGAGCCTGTGTGATTGTGAATGTGTGGGAGTATGAGCATGTGAGTGTGTGAGTATATGAGTATGTGGAAGAGTGAGTGTGAGGACCTGTGGAAATGGGAATGTGTGTGTAGCATGTGTGAGTGTGAATGTGTTAGTGTATGAGCATGTGAGTGTGTGAGAGTATGAATATGTGGAAGAATGATTATGTGTGTGGGAGTGGGAGTGTATATGAGTGTGTATGAGTGTGTGAGAGGGCATGAAGTGTGGTAGTGTGACCATGACAGTGTGTGAGCTTATAAGCATGTGTGAATGTGAATGTGTGATTGAGTGGGAGTGGGAGCATGTATGAGTGTTAGTATGTGAGGGGGCATGAAGGGTAGGAGTGTGCCCATGAGAGTGTGCAAACATATGAGATGTGGGAGTGTGAGCACGTGAGTCTGTGAGGATGGGAGTGTGTGGGAGTGTGTGAGCCTGTGTGACTGTGTGATTCTGGGGGCGTGGGAATACATGGAAGGGAGAGCATGTAAGTGTATGTGTGTGTGGGATTTTGAGCATATGGGAGTGTGTGGGAGTATGAAGGTGTAGTAGTGTGAGCACGTGGAATTGTGGGAATATTTGTGTGTGTGAGGAAGGGAGAATATGGGGGAGGTGAGCATGAATGAGTGTGAGCATGTGGGAGTGTGAGCATGTTAATTAGTGAACATGTGAGTGTGTAGGTATGTAATCTTGGGAACTTATGATCATGTGGTCATAAGAGTATGAATGTGTGAATGTGTGAATGTGTGAGCATGTGAGCTTGTAGAATTATGAGCATGACAGCATGTAAGCATGTGGGAGTGAGCCTGTGAGCATGCAAGTGTGTGAACATGTGAGTGTGTGTGAGTGGCTAAGCATGAAGGTGTGTGAGTATGTGAGTGTGTGAGCATGTGGGAGGCTGGTGGCTGTGCTGGCACAGGCCTTTGTCATTACTGGAGCATGTGGCAATGCAGGGAGCACCTGCCATAGCCCCCATGTCAGGTGCTCCTTGAGCAAGTGAGGCGGGTGGGTCTGGGCAGGGTTTCCTGTGTCTCGGGGGAGTGTGTAGGTCTTCCACAGGGAATGAGGGCCAAGTCAGAGCTGGTCAGTGAGCAGATGAGCAGTGAGCTCCCAACTGGTTGTTCATGTCAGCTCTGATGGGCATTGGGGCAACAGCTGGTGCCTGAAGGTGCATGTAGATGGGCACCTGCACTGCGTGATGCCCCAGTGTGTAAGGTGTGCATGTGTGTGCATTGTGGGAAGATGGTGCTGGGAGCCGAGGGCAGCTTAGTAGAAGGGCTTGCTTCCAGTGAGTCTAGGCTCAGTGTGCATGTGGGGGCTAGGAGGAGGCCCTCGCTGGGCATATAGGCCCCCTGCCTCTGCCTCTTTGGTGCCCTGGTGTGAGGGTCCCATGCATGGGCTTCCCTGGCCCTATGTAAGGATGGAGGCTGGGGCAGACCAGCCACCTCTTGAACATGCCATGTGCAGTCCAGGTGGAAAACCAGGGCATGACCGCACATCCATTGGCCCCGGGAGGCCTTGAAAGGGGATACAGAGTTACCAAGGGACTCCCAAGAAACCCACTGGACAGAAGGGCCCTGGGGACAATGATGGGCCACATTTCCTACAGTGCAGGCATTTAAAGAGGCAGATGCTATGAGCTCATTTCGCTATGGGGGCTGCCTTTCCCCACACTTGATTTCCCACACTTGAGCCCTCAGTAGCTGTTGGCTTGAGGGAAGGCACAGAAGAGGGGCCACCTTGCTGAAGGACCTCTTTCCTGCTATGGCAACCCCTGAACTGGCCTCCCTGTGGGTGGCCTGTGCAGACCCATGTGGGTTCCATTCCAGGACCTGCTCCCTCTCACTAGCAGTGAGAACAGAGGCCTCAGATTAAGGAGCCTCAGAAAGAACCATGCCAGTCTCACAGAATCCCAGGGCAGTGCTGGGTGCTTTATTTCCATGCTGGGGTGCTTGGGACAGGGGACAGGGAACAGAGCTCTCTGGCTGCACTCATTTACCGGGAGTCTTGGAGACAGGCTTCTGCATATAGTGGTTGCGCAGGGTCTCGTGCATCACGACACAGCTGTACCCACTGCTTGATGACCATTTGCTGCGATCTAAGGTGAGCTTGCTGTAGAGGAAATAGGTCCCATCCTGCTCCTCCAGGGACATGGTGGACATGAAGCTGCCCTCAGGCATCGGCTGCCCATTTTGCTCCCACTCGACATCAATTTCGTTGGGGTAGAAACCCTTCACCAGGCAGGTGAGGCTGACTGTTTCCTTGGACAACTCATCTGGGTGTGGGGCAAAGGTGTACACCTGCGGCTCCCGGGGCTGCCCTGTGGGGACAGAGGACAGCACAGCTGGTGACTCCCCGGCAGAGTGCTGTCCTGAGCTGTGTGGACAGCCAGCACTGGGGACTGGTGGAGGAAGCTGCAGAGGGGCCCTCCTGCCTTACGGATGCTCCTTAGCCTGACCTGTGGTCTTCACTCACCCTGGGGTTTGGAGATGGTCTTCTCAATGGGTGACGGAAGTTCTTTGTTGTTGACCTTGCACTTGAAGATCTTCCCCTTCAGCCAGTCTTGGTGCAGGATGGGGAGTGTGCTGACCACCCGGAAGGTGCTGTTGATTTGCACCTGCCCCTGCCCTGTCTTGGCTGTGTGCACCTCCACGTCGTCCACGTACCAGTTGAATGTCACCTCGGGTTCATGCCGGCTCACATCCACCACTAGGCACGTGACCTCAGGGGTGCGGGAGATCATGAGGGTGTCCTTGGGCTTGGGGGGGAAGAGGAAAACTGATGGTCCCCCAAGGACATCAGCATCTGGAGTGTGAGAGACAGGCAGGTGTGTTGGCACCTGGGTGGGCAGGTGGGTGCTTTTTGTAGTGCTCGTCCTACCTCCCCTCCTTCTACGATTTGGAAGGCCTGGGCTGCTCCTTACCTGGGCATTTGCTGAAGCATTTCTGGGTGACTGGAACTGCAGAGAGAGAAGACTGGGGTTACCTAGGTCTGGGAATGGAGGAGGTGGCCAGGCATGGCCAGGGGAACATTCTGGTCCTCTGGGTTAGGTCAAGGTCCATGTGCCCAGAGGGTCAGGGATCGCCAGGCTTCTGCCTGCCCTGGCCTGGGGTTAGTGTCCAGAGAACTCCCTCACTGACCTCGTGGTGGGGCAGGTAGACACTTTCAGGGGAGAAGATAGACAGGTGCCTCCAGACCACCCGGAGCTGGGGTCCCAGCTGCCCCTTGCCCTTTGCTGATCCCGACAGGGCATCCACCCCAGGACTGACCCTGAGTCTGTCTTCCAGAGCTAACCGGGCTGTGGGTGAGGCCCCACACTTCCCAGTCATGTCCTCACCAGTCTTGTCCACCTTGGTGCTGCTGGCCGGGTGGTTTACATTGCAGGTGTAGGTCTTGTCCAAGCTGCTGGAGGGCACGATCACTAAACTGCTGATGGAGTAGAGGCCTGAGGACTGCAGGATGCTTGGGAAAGTGTGGAAGCCACTCTTCACGGCCCCTGAATTCCATGTTACCATCACAGGCTCGGGGAAGTAGCCTGAGACCAGGCATCCTAGGCTCACAGTAGAGCCGGACTTCTGGGAGCCAGGGGACAGTGGGAAAACTGATGGAGCCATGGTGGAGGCTGCAAGAGAGAAGGTGCAGGTGTGAGCTATAGCCTGACCCACTCCATTCAGAGCTCCTCCTGGGCACGTGCTCTGAAGGTGCTGATGGGCATCAGGTGCAGACCCAGCTGGCCCCACCAGCTTCCATCTGGGCCATTCCCCTCCCCAGAGACCACCAGGGCAGGTGCAGGCCCATGGCCCCTCTGAGCAGAGCTCCTTGCTGACTGATGTGCTTCCTGGAGCAGCCTTTGTGGGATGGGCTGCCCATTTGTGGACTTCTGCCACCCCCAGGGCCACCTCTCCGGGCCCCCCCACAGTCAGCTCAGCCTGCAGACCTCCAGCCACTTCCTCTCACTCAGCTCATCAGGCAACCCCTGCTCCTGGTCCCTTTCAGCCTGGCCTGGTGACTGGGCACCATCCTGGCATGGCAGGCCTCTACCACCCCCTGTTTTCCACCTCCTCCCCTTTAGTCCTGGAGCTCCTCGTTAGCCCTGCTCTATGTTCTCCACATATGTGGGTCTCTGGACTCCATCTTCCTGCAGTGAAGGCACTCTAGGCCCCGCATCAGTTCATCATTCCTGTCCTGGAATAGCTCACAGGTGACATGTGTGCCCCCTCTTCTGCCCTCCTTGCCCCCCAGTCTGTGCATCCTCCCAGCCCCCAGGCCAGGCTTCTAAACCTGTCCCTTTGGGCTCCAAATGCCTGGGCCCACCTATCCCTCCTCAGACACCCCCACATCACTTCCTATTGCACACCCACAGCCCCCTACCTGAGTCTCCATCCTGCCCTCAACCAGCCCAGCTCCTGAGCCCACCCTGGACATCTGCCCAGCTACTTGCTCACCCCTGAAGATTCATCTGCACATGGTAAGTCCTTCCTGAGCCCCCAACCCCCACCTGCCTCCCACTTCCACAACTCAGTGCAACCCTCGACTCAGGCAGGAGCCATGCACCTGCCTTCAGACCCCCCCTCTTCCCCACAACAGCTAACAGGAGGGGGTCAAGGTGTACCCCTTGCCCCAGAGTCCTTAGACTCTTGAAGCTCATGCCTTCCCTCAACATGGCCTCGGACCCTCCAGCTCCTCTGCTATGGCCTCGGACCCTCCAGCTCCTCTGCCATGAGCTCTGCCTGGTCCTCCTGCAGTCGGGCACCAGTTCTTCCTGCAGCCCTCAACTGTCCCTGTCTCCTCTGACATGAGCTCTGCCTGACCCAACTGCACCTCCCTTTTCCCATCACAGCTGGCCCTTAGCCCAGCCTCTCAGCTGGCTCACACCCTTCTATCTGCACGGGAGGCTCACTTTGACTTGACTTAGCATCGATTCCTTGGCTCCAGCTCAGGGCTTCTTATTGCTCAGCCTCCTTCCCCTTTTCCCTTGATCCCCTGGTCCTCAACAGCTCTCTGTCTGTCCTGACTTCCCATTCTTCCCTGCTCACCTGCCCCTGCTCTGCTTGTGCAGTCTGAGCTGTGTCCCCAAGGCTGATGCCCTCCCTCATTCTGTCTTCTGCAATTCACCTGCTCCAGCTCCCTGTTCCCTTCCCACCTGCCCCTCCTGTCCATCATCCTGAGTCTCTTCCAGGCTGAGCCTGGGGGACCTGCCAGCCAAGGCTTCTGGCTCTGTGCACCTGGAACCCATGAACTGTCAGTCTTGAAAGCCTCTCTGCCCTTGGGTCCACTGCTTCCCCTGTTCCAGGCAGTATTTGATCCCCATGGAAGCAGGTTGCCTGGGGCAATGAGCACTGACCACGGGAGCCCTCTGTCCCTGATCTCCAGAACTACAGAGCCCCTGTCCCTCCTGCCAGCCCTCCTTGCCCCTACACCCCTGAGCTCCGCCAGCAGTGCTGTTTCTGCACCACTTTTCTATCATTCTTACTCTCCCTGTGCTGTCAGCCCAGATATAGCTGAGTCTCTCTGGATTCATTCCTTTCCTGGCATTAGACTTGATCTCTGGAGCTACCAGGACCCTTGCTCCCTCTCCATCCAGCCCAACTCCCTAGCTATTCACCCTATCAGATGCCCCTGCCTACTGCCCTGGCCTCACTCTATCTCCCCTACTTCCTTCTGACCCTTGCTCTCCCAGGCTTTTTCATTTGGCCAAATAAGTAGCCTTGTACCCAGCAGCTCTCAGATGCTTAGCCTCCAGACCCCTGGCCCTGTTGTGTACAGTACCCCTGAGGCGTGTGTCAGGGCCCTCCCATCTTCCCTGTCTTCTTTGCTTCTCCCTTCTAGTCTCAGTATAAACTGGCTCCAAGCACAGCTCTTGGTTCTTCCCAAAGACTATGGCCCTGGGCACCCCTCTTCCTTGAACAAGTGACCTCACGTAGGGCCATTCTAGCCCTTTCCTTGCCCTGTGTTCTCCACATGCTCAGGTCTGCCCTGCTGAACTCAGCCTTCTGCATTTGCCCCCAAGTCTCTGGCACATCGAGAGACTCGGCCACCCTCCTGGGATGGAACAAGTGCTACCATCCATGAAACTCTAGAGCGCCAACTCTTGCCAACCTGGAACCCCAAGCTCTGTCCGCAGCTCTGAGCCTTTCACTGTCCTGAATGCTTCTCCCTACTGTGAGCAGCTTCCAGCCCTGCCCAACGCTGCCTGCTTCTCCCTTCTCTGGACAGTTCACAGCATTACCCTGGTTTGCCTGCCTCTCTGTGAAGTGGGCAGCTCTCAGCCCTCCCAATCCTGCCTGCTTCTCCCTTTTTTAGGCAACTCCCTACTCTTCTTGGCAAGCCTGTTTCTTCCTGCTTTGGACATCTCCCAGCCCATCCCTGCCTGTTTCTCCCTGCTTCAGCTCCCAGCCCATCACTGCCTGCTTGGAAGTGCTCTGGACAGCCCTTTGCTGCCTTCTAATTGCTCTGGGCAGCTCCCAGCCCTGACTGGCTGTCTGCTACTCCTTGCTCTGATCAGCTCATAGCCCAGTCTTACCTGCTCCTCCCTGCTCTGCACTGCTACCAACCTTTCCCAGTCATGCTCTGGGCAAATCCCAACCCACCCCTGCCTGCTTCTTCCTGTTCTGGGCAGCTTTCTGATCATCACTGAATGCTGTTCCATGTTCTGGGCAGTTCTCAGCCTTTCTCTGTCCTGCCTGCTTCTAATTGCTCTGGGAAGCTCCCTGTCCTGACCAGCTCTGTCTGCTTCTCCTTGCTCTGATCAGCTCATAGCCCAGTCCTGCCTGCTCCTTACTGCTCTGAACAGCTACCAACCTTCCCCAGCCCTGCTGGCTTCTTCCTGCTCTGGGCAGCTCCCAGACCATCACTGAATGTTGTTCCATGTTCTGGGCAGCTTCCAGCCTGTCTCAGTCCTGCCTGCTTCTCCCTGCTCTGGGCAGCTGCCAGCCCATTGCTGCCTGCTTCTAATTGCTCTGGGCAGCTCTGAGCCCTGACCAGCTCTGTCTGCTTCTCCTTGCCCTGATCAGCTTCTAGCATAGTCTGGCTTTCTTCTGCCTTTTCTGAGCAGCAGCCAGCTTTTCAAAGCCCTGCCTGCTTCTCCCTGCTCCAGGCAGCTCCTAGCCCAGTCTGACTTGCTTTTATCTGCTCTGGGAAGCTCTCAGCCCTGACCTGCTCTGCCTGCTTCACCCTGCTCAGATCAGCTCCCAACCCAACCCTACCTGCTTCTTCCTGCTTTGGGCAACTCCCAGACTATCACTGAATCCTGTTCCAGGTTCTGGGCAGCTCCCAGCCTTTCCCAGTCATGCCTGCTTGTCCCTGCTTTGGGTAGCTCCCAGCCCAGCCAGACCTGCTTCTACCTGTTCTGAGCAGTACCCAGCCCAGTTCTGCCTACTCCTCCCTACTCTGAGCAGCTACCAGCCTTCCCAGCCTAGCCTGCTTATCACTGCTCTTGGTGGCTCCCAGCCCAGTTCTGCATGTTGCTCCTTGCTCTGGGCAGCTCTCAGCCCAGCCCCACCTGATTTTACCTGCTCTGGGCAGTTCCCAATCCTGACCTGCTCTGCCTGCTTCACCCTGCTCAGATCAGCTCCCAACCCAACCCTGCCTGCTTCTGCCCGCACTTGGCAGCTCCAGCCCATCACTGCCTGCTTCTACCTCTTCTGGGCAGCTCCCAGCCTTTCCCAGC
This sequence comes from Cabassous unicinctus, assembly GCA_029593785.1. Classification (NCBI taxonomy): domain Eukaryota; kingdom Metazoa; phylum Chordata; class Mammalia; order Cingulata; family Chlamyphoridae; genus Cabassous; species Cabassous unicinctus. Next base: position 65,911 of record JAQZBX010001056.1, on the reverse strand, counting down.
CCTGTGTGCTCCTCCTTGCTCTGGGCAGATCCTAGCCCTTTCAAGCCCTGCTTGCTCCTCCCTTCTTTGAGCAGGTACCAGCATTTCCCAGCTCTGCTGCTTCTCCCTGTTCAGATCAGCACCCAACCCAGCCTTGCCTGCTTCTTCCAAACCTGGACAACTCCCAGACCATCACTGCCTGCTTCTCCATGCTCTGGGAAGCTCTCAGACTTTCCCAGTCCTGCCTGCTTCTCCCTGCTCTGGGCAGCTCCCAACCCAGCCCAGGCTGCTTCTACCTTCTCTGAGAAGCACCAAACCCTGACCTGCTCTGGTTGTTTCTCCATGTTCCAGTAAGCTTCCAGCCCAGCCCTGCCTGCTTTTCTCTGCTCTGGACAACTCCCAGCCCAGCCTGGCCTCCTTCTACCTGCTCTGGGCAGCTCCCAGACCATCACTGAATGCTATTGCATGTTCTGGGCAGTTCCCAGCCCAGTTCTGCCTGCTCCTTACTGTGAGCAGCTACCAGCCTTCCCCAGTCCTGCCTCCTTCTTCTTGCTCTGGGCAACTCCCAGGCCAGCCCTACCTGCTTTTAACTGCTTTGGGCACTTTCCAATCTTGACCTGCTCTGTCTGCTTCACCCTGCTCAGATCAGCTCCCAACCCAACCTTGCCTACTCTCTGCTCTGGGCAGCTTCCAGCCCCTGCCTGCTTTTCCCTGCTCCACTCAGCTCCCAGTCTATCCCTGCCTGCTTCTCCCTGCTCCAGGCAGCTCCCAGCCCAGCTCAACCTGCTTCTACCTGCTTGGGCATCTCCCAGCCCAGAACTGCTCTGCCTGTTTCACCCTGCTCAGATCAGCTCCCAACCCAACCCTGCCTGCTTCTCCCTGCTCTGGGCACCTCCCAGACCATCGCTGCCTGCTTCTCCCTGCTCTGGGCAAATCCTAGACTTTCCCAGTCTTGCCTGCTTCTCTCTGCTCTGGGCAGCTCCCAGCCTAGCCCAAATGCTTCTACTTGCTCTGGGCAGCTTCCAGGCCAGTCCTAGCTGCTTTTACCTGCTCTGGGCAGTTCCCATTCCTGACCTGCTCTGCCTGCTTCACTGTGCTTACATCAGCTCCCAACACAACCTTGCCTATTTCTCCCTGCTCTGGGCAATTCCCAGACCATCGCTGCCTGCTGTTCCATGTTCTGGGCAGCTCCCAGCCTTTCCCAGTCCTGCCTGCTTCTCCCCACTCTGGTCATCCCCCAGCCCATCACTGCCTGCTTCTCCCTGCTCTGGGAAGCTCCCAGTCCAGCCCTGCCTACTTCTCCCTGCTCTGAGCAGCTAGCAGCCCAGTCCTGCCTGCTTTTCCCTGCTCCAGTAAGCTCCCAGTCCTTACCTGTCTTCTTCTCCCTGCCCTAGAGAGCTCCAAGCCCTGCTTGCTCCTCCCTGCTCTGAGCAGCTACCAGCATTTCCCAGTCCTGCCTGCTTCTCCCTGCTCTGGACAGCTCCCAGCCCTGCCTACTCTTACCTGCTCCAGTCAGCTCCCATTTCAGCCCTGCCTGCTTGTCCCTGCTCTGGCATCTTCCAGCCCCTCCCTGCACTGTCTGCTTCTACCTGTTCTGGGCAGCTTTCATCCCTGACCAAGTCTGCCTGCTTCTCCTTTCTCTGTGAAATTCCCAGCTCAGCCCTGCCTATTTCTCTTCTGCACAGGGCAGCTTCAAGCTGTCTGGTATCCCTGTATTCCCTTGGACCTGACAGGATTTGAGGGTTCTCAGCTCTGTTTCATGCTGACCTGTCCCCAAGCTCCTGGCTCCCTGCACCCCAGCTGCCCACCTGCACCTGTGCCAACCTGGCCTCCTCCTCTCAGACCTGCTGCCCTCAGCCCAGGTCATGCATCAGCCCCTGACCTCTCCATCCACTCTGACCCAGTGCTCTCCTCCAACTATAGTTAGCACCACTCCTGGGTCCCTCTGTGTAGTCCTGTGCTTGTTTCCTGGGACCCTCCACCTGCCTTCTCCTGCATCCACCTGCCTCCTCTTGCCACCACTTGACTCCATCTGCCACCACCTGCCTCCTCCTGCTTCCACCTACCTCTGCCTGCCTCCAGCTCTTTTGGTGCAGTAGAGACTCTACCCAGGGGTTCCTTGTTTCCTGCCCTGGGCCAGCATCATGGGCCTGAGGGGGCCTGAGTCCCCTGTGCTGGGTCAGGTGCTTATTCCCGGGGTGTGGTTGGTCAGTCTTGGGCCCTCTGAGGGCCTGGCTCTCCTCAATCATTCTGGACCCTTGCTTGGCCTGGCAGCTCCCAATGGATGCCACACTCTCCTCCTCATGCACCCTGCCCCACTCACCCCAACTCACCAAGGCTGGCAGCCCATGGGGATGGCACCCACTGCTCCCCCAAGCTCTAGCAGCTGCTCTCTAGTCTGCACATTGTCACCATGGGTGGCTCCAAATCCCTGGGACATCACCTACCAGAGTTGTGAACCTCTCTGGGCAAGCCTCCAAAGACTAAAAACGGGATTGAAACCTGCATGGCATGCCTGCTTCCTGAAGTTCCCTTTTCTTCTCAGTGGTTTCTGTCTGAGAGGTCATGGGAGGAGTCCAGGCACCCTGAGGATCCTCACATGGGTGCCTGGGGGTGGGGTGTGGTTGGTGCCCCTGTGACACAGTTCTCACCAGGGGCTTCCAGAACCTCAGGGGAAAGAGTGGGGCTGAGAGGTCACGCCTTCTACTCACTGCCTCTGCAGAGCTCCAAGGCCAGCCTGGGACTGGCAGTGATTACAGCCTGCATTGCCTAACCACCTGGCCCTCCCTGCTCTCTGGAGAGTAAGAACACAGAGCCCCAGGGAAGGAGGACAAGACTTGCTTATAGGATAGATTTCCTGGGACCTCTCCCCTGAGCCCTTGGCCACCCTTCCAACTCCACTGTGCCCTTCTCTTTGCCCTGGGGGTAATGCAGTGCAGGCACAAGTCTGAACCAGGACACAGCATGGCCCCATGATGGTTCTGCTCACAATCCCCAGCCTTGTCTAATCCTCATCCATTCCCTCTTTCTTCCTCCATGTAGAGTGCAGAAGGCCCATTCTAATGAGAGGGGTTGATGGTAACTGTGGCCTTGGAGAAGAGGTTGGGTTGTCTTCCCCATAGACTTTGGTGGGCACACCTGGAAGGGCTCAATCCATCCCTCTGTCATACCTGTGTGGTCCTGGTATAGATGCAGCTGGGTGCCCCAAAGGCTGGGAGGACTCTCAAAAGACCTGACACTGGGCAGTGAGATGGAGAGGATGAGAGCCTTGTGATTGGAGGACAGCTGGCTACTGCACAGGAGAGGCATGGTAGCTAGAGTTGGTGGCCAGGATGTGGGAATCCCTGGAGATGAACAAATGAAAACATCCTGCTCCAGGGAGAGGTCTGGGACATGCAGCATGCAGGGAGTGGGTACCACCCCAGGGATGCTTCTGCTCAGAGATAGGCTGGGACTGGGTATGAAGCCATGGGTCAGGCCATGCAGGAGGCAAGGCTGGAGCTGAAGAGCCTGGCTGGACAGCCCCAGAAGCTTTAGTGTAGCCTGCACAGAGCCACATGCAGGTGGGTCCTGACAGTTCTCTTGTGTGTCTTTGGGCCCAGGTTCTGGAATGATCCTGTGGTGTGTGGATCCTGCAGAAGATATTACCAGCTCAGTCACATGAGTCCCCTCACAATTAGAAGTAAAGTGGGCATCACCATCCCCAAATCCTCAAGATTGGGGAGTGAGCAATGGTCTAAAGTAAACATTATTATTCTACTATAGACTTATTGTTATTCTAACAATGGAAAGACTTTTATCACTGATGTGGAGGCAGTGGCCACCAGAGGTTCTGAGGGGAGGCAGAGGGCAGATTAGCTGTAATATGGGGGCATTTTTGGGACATTGGAATGTCCTGCTTGACATTGCAATGACAGATACAGGTTGTATTAGACAACCAAAGGGGTGCTGATGCAAAGAACCAGAAATCTGTTGACTTTTATAAAGGGTAGTTATTTGGGGTAGAAGTTTACAGTTACCAGGCCATAAAGTGTAAGTTACTTCTCTCACTAAAGTCTGTCGTCATGTGTTGGAGCAAGATGGTTGCCAATGTCTGCAAGGGTTCAGGTTCCCTCTTCCTCTCTTGGCTCTGTGGTCCAATCTTCTTCCAATGTCAGCTGTAGGCTGGGATAAGTCTCTTCTCTCTCTTGGGGCTCATTCCTCTCAGGATCAGCTGCTCTCATCTCTCCACAAGGTCAGCTATAGATTATCAGGCAAATAGCTCGTCTCTCTTCCCAGGGCCTCTGTTGTGTCTAACATATCTCCTTCTCTGTGTGTTTACTTTCCAGGGCTCCAGCTCAAAATTCCCTCCTCCCTTCTCTGAGGTGCATTTTCTCTGTTAGTCCCTGCCCACCAAGGGGGTGGGTACTCAACATCCTACTGATGTGGCCCAATCAAAGCCTTTTTAAAAAAATTTTATTGTGGGTAAAAATCAAATTTTTCACAATACATACCTTTATCATTATTTAAACAAGTAAAAATAAAACTTCTGCATCTAATATAATCTAATATGCCCAGAGGAACAACCCAGTTTACAAATATAATCCAATATCTACTTATGGAATTCATAAACCATATCAAATGGCTACAAGTGGCATTATATATTTTGTCATAACTTACAAAATTTTGTGGGACAGAGTATAAACTATAATATAAACTGTAGTCCACAATTAGTAGCAATACTTCAAAACGTGTTCATCAATTGTAACAAATGTACCACACTAATGAAAGATGTTGTTTATGTGGAAAAGTGTGGCAGAAGGAGGGAATGGGGCATATGGGAATCCTTTATATTTTTTATTTTTTTAATAATTTTTTTTATTTTTTAAAAGATACTTAAATTACATAAATATTACACAAAAAGTATAGGATTCCCATATGCCCCACCTTCCACAACTCCCAAAACCTCCACACATAAACTGTCCCACACTCACCGGAACCACCCTTGCTCTTGAGAGACTCCCACCCATCCACTTCTGAACAAATTGGTCCTCCCAAAGTTGAGGCCCAACTTCCTCCCACTCACTACATGGGTCTCCACCTACTGACACAACACACCATGACAGAATGCACACTCACACACTCCCTAGAAGCCTGCTCCAGGTGTGCCCGGCCCCAAACCCTCCCTAACCAACACCCAAAACCATTGAACCTTCCTTGCCATACTGCCACAAGAGCATTCCCAACTCTGGACTTTCAACCTCACACCAACAATTCCCCAGTGTTGACCCGGTCCCCCCGCAACATCCCCCTGGCTTCCTGGAGCCTCCAACCCACCCTTCCCAATCCACCCACCCATTAACCCCGAACCACCCAACCCAACAATATCACCACCCTCCTGTCCCATGCCTCCAATACACAACCACACTCTCACTTTACTATAGATTACGTCCATATGGCTCACAACCGTCTCCTCTCTCTCTACCTCCATTAAACCCATCTTACAGATAATAGGCTCTGAGTCTGCCCAATTCCCTCAATTCATATCAGTGAGGTCATGTACTGTTCATCCTTCAATGCCTGGCTTGCTTCACTCAACATAAGGTCTTCAAGATTCATCCATGTTACCCCATCTGTTAGCACTGCATTCCTTCTTACAGCTGAGTAATATTCCATTGTATGGATGTACCACATTTTGTTTATCCATTCATCTGTTGATGGGCACCTGGATTGATTCCAACTTTTGGCAATAGTGAACAACGCCATTATGAACATTGGTGGACATATATCTGTTCATGTCTTTGCTTTCAATTCTTCAGGGTATATACCCAGCAGCAGAATTGCTGAGTCATATGGAAGTTCTATAGTTAGTTTTTTGAGGAACTTCCAAACTGTCCTCCACCGTGGCTAGACCATTCCACAAATCCACCAGCAGTGGATGAGGGTTCCCATTGCTCCACATCCTCTCCAACATTTATAGCCTACTGTTTTGTTTTTTTTAATAGCTGTCATTCTAATGGGTATAAGAAGGTATTTCATTGTAGTTTTGATTTGCATTTCCCTAATAGGAAATGCAAATTTCCCTAATAGGAAATTTCCCTAATAGGACAGTAGCACTGTCGAGCTACTTTTCATGTACTTTTTTAGCCATTTATATTTCTTCCTTGGAGAAGTTTCTTTTAAGGTTACTTACCCATTTTTTAAATGGGTTGTCTTTTTATTTTCCATGTGTAGGATTTCTTTATATAAGCAGAATATTAGGCTTCTATGAGATACAAGTTTGCCAAATATTATCTCCCATTGGGTAAGCCATCTTTTTACTTTCTTGATAATATCCTTTGAGGTGGAGAAGTTTTTAATTTTGAGGAGTCCCATTTATCTATTTTTTCATTTGCTGCTCCTGCTTTAGGTGTGAAGTTCATGAAATTATTTCCTATTACAAAGTCCTGTAGATGCTTCCCTAATTTATCTTCCAAGGTCTTTATGTTCTTGGCTCTTATATTTAGATCTTTGATCCAACTTGAGTTGATTTTTGTATAGGGTGTGAGATGGTGTTCCTCTGTCATTCTTTTGGATATGGTTATCCAGTTCTCCAAGCACCATTTGTAGAAGAGGGCTTGGTGGCCTTGTCAAATATCAGATGACTGTATATGTGAGGATCTATATCGGAACTCTCAACTTGGTTCCATTGGTCAGTATGTCTAACCTTGTGCCAGTACCATGCAGTTTTTATTAATTTTTAAAAATTTTTATGAGATACTTAATTACATAAATGTTACACTGAAAAGTATAGGGATTCCCATACACCCCACCTTCCACACCTCCCACAACCTTTCACATAAACATACTTCATTAGTGTGGCACATTAATTGCAATTGATGAACACATCCTGGGGTTTTGCCATTAAGCATGGACCATAGTTCACATTTTAGACCACACTCTCTCCCACACAGTTTTGCATGTTATATGATGATATGAAATGTCCTGTATCTTTCATTGCAGTGTCACTCAGGGCAATTCCCAGTCCTGAAAAAGCACCTGTATTACAACTGCTTTTCCCTCTCCCTGCCCCCAGAGCCTCCAGTGGCCACTGGCTCCACATCAATGTTGTAATTTCTTCCATTGCTTGAATCTCAATATGTCTATAGTAGAATACTAGTAAGTCTACTCTAGTTCATAGCTCTTCACCCCATCTTGAAGAGTCTGGGATGGTGGTGTGCACTCCACCTCCAGTTGAGAGGGGATTTATATCTCATGGGGAAGATGGATGGGATTATCCTGCCTGCAGCTGCATACACTCTCCATTCCCTGGGATGGTGGTTGTCCATCATCATCTCCCCACCAGTTGCCCTGGGTGAGACCAATGAGCTGTATAGTAAGAGTTGCTATTCCACCAAGGTTCCAGGCCCAGCTGGCACATGGAAAGCGCAAAGACTCCAGTCTCTGGAAGTACACTTACAAACTCCAACACCTATATAGGATTTAATAGAAAGGACAGGTAAGCCATGTGCAGGAAAGACACAGTTGAGTCCAACTCTGTCACTCTTAGGAGCACAAAGACCAAAGTAGGGCCCACCAAACTCTGGAACTATCTGCCCTGACATAGGACCTGGTGTCTCTAAAGCCCTCAGGAGCCCCACTATTTGGGGTGATATCCATTTTGGAATTCTATGAGATCCTACTGAGATATGCATAAGCATTACCTCTGGGATGAACTCCTGACTCATTTTGAAGTTTACTTGCCATATAAACTCATTTGTCTTTACCTTTACCCCATTTTATTCAAGGTTTTTTTTGCCTGTTGGCACTTGGTAGCAATCCCTCGTGCCAGGGAGGCTCATCCCTGGGAGTCATGTCACACCCTTGGAGAAAGGTAATTCATTCATATGCTGAGTTTGCCTTAGAGAGAGGCCACATGTGAGCAAGAAGGAGGCTCTCAGGAAGCAATCCTTAGGCACCCCATAACAATAGGCTAAATTTCAATTTTAAGAGCAAAGACTTGTACGACTAGTCATCAATATCTAGAGCCCATCAGTGGATCATACTTCCCTGCCAGTCACTGCCCCTGCACTTGGGGGACTGCTGCTGCCCCCCAAAAAATGTGGAAGAGCTCTCCAGGATGGGAACTCAACAACCCTTCATTTGTTGATTGATTCTCCACCCATTGCAACAATGCCCTGCGAACACCCTGACATCCTTACATACTCTATATTTATGCTCAGGTGAACTTCCTTCCATACATCCCCCATCCATGGCACCCCACACCAACGATCCTCCCTTGCCCCAGCTGCAGCCCCTCTGTGATCCAAAGTGTCCTCAAAGATGAAGCTATTTGAATAAAATTAACAGGAAAATGAAATAATAATGATAAGTATCAATGTAAGTGATAAAATATATAAAATTTAAAAATATATAAATATATTTTATATATTTTATAAAAATATATAAAATTTAAAAAATTTTATAAAATATATAAAATTTTAAAATTTAAAAATATATAAAATTTAAAAATAAAATAAGACCAATAGACCAGGACACCAAAAAATGAAAAACAAAACAAAACAAAACCCTTTTTGACATTTTGCCCTTCAGCACCACAACACCTGGCATCCATTCCATACTGTGTCACCCCCAATCCCATTCCCCAGTGTCTCACTATTTCTCATTTTGCTTTAAAAGAAGTTTTAGGTTACAGAAAAGTCACCCACAGAATACAGGAGACCCTAACATACCCAACATCCTCCTCCTTTCCCCCCACATCAATACCCCTCTATATGTGGATGGTAGCATCTCCATAACAGATATACAAATAGTGAAATATAGCCACCAAACATTATCAATGATTTACACTATGGTTTACATTTTAAACCATACACTTCCATAAATTTTGATAATATTTACCATGTCCTGTGTCCATCACTGTATGTTAATGAAGAACATTTCCACTGACCACTAAATAAGCCCTGCTTGATCTACTCCACTCTTCCCACCACATCCCCCCAGGGCCCATGACAACCCCCTGGCTTGACTCATTGGATGACAAGATTCACAGCTACATGCAACATGAGGTCTTGACACACCGGCCTGTCCCCCCCTACCAGGAACAACCCTAGTTCCTGAGAAATTCCTGCCCATCTACCTCCGAACAAATAGGACCTCCCAAAGATGGGAGCCCAACTCCCTCCTGCTCACTACGTGGGTCTCCACCAACTGACACAACACACCATGACAGAATGAACACACACACTCCCTTGAAGCCTGCTTAAGGCGCGCCCAGCCCTGAAAACCCCCCAAACCACACCCAAAACCAGTGACCCTTCCTTGCCATACTGCCACAAGAGCATTCCCACCTCTGTACTTTCAAACTCACACCAACAAATCCCCAGTATTGACCCGTCCCCCCCAACTCCCCCAGCATCCTGGAGCCTCCAACACACCCTTCCCAATCCACCCACCTGTCAACCCCGCACCACCCAACCCAAAAACATCACCAACCTCCTGTCCCATCCCTACCACAGGCAACCAAACTCTATCACTTTACCATAGATTACATTGATATGGGTGATGGCTCACAGCCCTCTCCTCTCTCTCTCTACCTCCTGTAAACTCATTTTACAGACAATAGGCTCTGAGTCTGCCCAATTCCTTCAATTTATATCAGTGAGCTCATGTTTTATTCATCCTTCAATGCCTGGCTTGCTTCACTAAACAGAAGGTCTTCAAGATTCATCCATGTTATCTTGTGTGTTAGCACTTTATTCCTTCTTACAGCTGAGTTACATTCCATTGTACGTATGTCCCACATTTTGTTTATCCATTCATCTGTTGATGGGCACCTGGGTTGTTTCCAATATTTGGCTATAGTGAACAATGCCACTATGAACATTGGTGTGAATATATCTGTTCATGTCTTTGCTTTCAATTCTTCAGGGTATATACCCAACAGTGAAATTGCTGGATCATATGGAATTTATATAGTTAGATTTTTGAGGAACTGGCAAACCGTCCTCCACAGTGGCTGGACCATTCCACACTCCCACAAGAAGCAGATGAGGGTTCCCATTCTTCAACATCCTCTCCAACACTTATAGTCTTCTTTTTTTAATAGCCACCATTCTAATGGGTGTAAGATGGTATCTCATTGTAGTTTTGATTCGCGTTTCCCTGATAGCTAGCAATGTCAAGCATCTTTTCATGTGCTTTTTAGCAATTTGTATTTCTTCCTTGGAGAAGTGCCATTTCAGGTCACTTGCCCATTTCATTATATATTTTTATTTTTTATTTTTTTAAAAATATACTTAGATTACATAAATGTTACACAAAAAATATAGGGATTCCCATACACCTCACCTCCCACACCTCCTGCAACCTCCCACATAAACATCCTTCATTAGTGTAGCACAAAATTGCAATTGATGACCACATCCTGGGGCTTTGACATAAAGCATGGTCCATAATTCACATTGCAGACCACACTCTCTCTCATACAGTTCTGCATGTTATTTGATGATATAAAATAGCCTATATCTGTCATTGCAATGTCACTCAGGGCAATTCCTGTGGCCTGAAAAAGACCCTGTAATTCAACTTCTTTTCCCTCTCCCTGCCCCCAGAGCCTCCAGTGGCCACTGGCTCCACATCAATGTTGTAATTTCTTCCATTGCTTGAATCACAATACATCTATAGTAGAATACCAGTAAGTCCACTCTAGTCCATAGCTCTTCCCCCCATCTGAGGAGTCTGGGATGGTGATATGCACTCCACCTCCAATTGAGAGGGGGTTTATATCCCATGGGGAAGATGGATAGGGTTATCCTGCCTGCAGCTGCAGGCACTCTCCATTCCCTGGGATGGTGGTTGTCCATCATTATCTCCCCACCAGTTGTCCTGGGTGAGATCAATGATCTGTAGAGTAGGAGTTGCTGCTGCTCTGAAGTTCCAGGCCACCTGGCACATGGACAGCCCAAAGACTCATGTCTCTGGACGTACAGCTACAAACTCCAACATCAAGTATAGGTTTGAATAGAAGGGACTGATGAGCCACGTGCAAAGAATATTTGGGTCCAACTCTGTCACTCTTATGAGCGCAACACCAAAGTAAGGCCTACTGGCAAGGCACCAAACTCTGGAGCTATCCACCCTGACATAAGACCTGGGTGTCTCCAGAGCCCTCAAGAGCCCCACTTTTTGAGGTGATATCTACTTTGGAATTCTATGAGATCCTACATGTGCATGTGCATAAGCATTACCTCTGGGATGACCTCTCAACTCATTTTGAAGTCTTAGCCATATAAACTTATTTGTCTTTACCTTTTCCACCTTTTATTCAAGGTCTTTTTCCAGTCACATTGCCAGTTGGCACTTGGTAGCAGGTTGTTGGCACCTTTGTGTCAGGGATGATCATCTCTGGGAGTCATGTTCCACCCTGGGAGGAAGGTAATGCATTCATATGCTGAGTTTGTCTTAGAGAGAGGCCACATTTGGGCAAGAAAGAGGCTCTCAGGAGGCAACCTTTAGGCACCCCATAACAATAGGCTAAGTTTAAATTCTAAGAGCAAAGACTCATAAGGATAGTCACTTGACCATTTTTTTAAAAATGGGTTGTCTTTTTATTTTTGAGGTGTAGGATTTCTTTATATATGCAACATATTAGGCACCTATCAGATATATGGCTGCCAAATATTTTCTCCATTGGATAAGCTGCCTTTTTACTTTCTTGATAACAACCTTTGAGGTGCAGATGCTTTTTATTTTGAGGAGTTCCCACTTATCAATTTTTTCTTTTGCTGCTCATGCTTTGGGTGTGACGTTCATGAAACCATTTCCTATTACAAGGTCCTGTAGATGCTTCCCTACATTATCTTCAAGGGTCTTTGTGTTATTGGCTCTTATATTTAGATCTTTGATCCATTTTGAATTGATTTTGTATAAAGTGAGAGATGGTGTTCCTCTCTCATTCTTTTGGATATGGATATTCAGTTCTCAGCTGTGGTATAGAATGATCTCTGGCATCCTGCAGGAAACATGTGACTTCTCACTTCTGGCCTTACCAATGCTGGGCACCCCTCCCCTGCCTTCCCACACCTCCCCTGCCATCCTCATTGTTAGGCCTTGGCCATCAAGGTCAGTGCTGCTGGACTTGTCCAAGTGTGACAAGGACACAGCTTGATGAAAGTCATTTGGAAGTGCCCAGCCAAGGTCAAAGAGGTTATCCTGGGACCTCTCTTCCCTGACCATGCTGCAGAGTGACCCCGGAGGCCTGCATGGTGCCTCCTATCTAGGGAAGAAGAAAGTCCCTGGAAGGCCCATCTACTCACCCTGAGGAGGCAGGACCTTGTGGCAGGTCCTGCAGTCCAGCTTATGCAGGTGAGAAGGGGTCAGAGGTGGGAGAAAGGGTTGGGAATTTACGGAAACTGTGTGTTTATGGAAGGAGCTCCTGAACCCCTGAGGCAGCCAAGCTCTTCCCAATGTGCTTTATACTGGAATGGCATGGAGGGTATCAGCATAGAAAGACAAATAAAACATCATTTTTAAGGATGGTTTATTGTCATTCAAAAAAATTAGGAACCAATGCACATTAAAGTAATTGGGCTTCAGAAAATTAAAAAGGAGAAAAAAAGCTACCAAAGCTAATTTTCCTTTGAGCAATTTTTCTCTCCCAATCTCCTCTCCCCTCTCCAAATCATCATTATTATTTGAGACTCTATCCTTTTGTTGAGGTGTACAGCTGGGAAGGGTCCCTGCAGAGCTTGTGGCTTGGCCTGAGAGGCCTCCTTCCAGCACCTGCCTGCAGCACTGCTTGAGATGCACAGAGCACAGGGATTTCTCCTTTGCTCCTAGGCAACTGATTTCTTTAGTGGTGGCTCTGAGAAGCAATGGGAGTCGCAGAACCTAGAGGGACGCTGAGGTCCCTGGGGCTATGAATAGTGCCATGGCTCATGGCTGCCTGGTCCAGCTCACCAAGAAGGGAGGCTCTCTCTTCTGTTGTGTGTGAAACCCCACTGCATGCTCAATCACTGGACACCTGACCTCCAGGACCAGAGTGGGCTGTGCCTGCTGTACCTGCTCTCCCAGTGCTTTCACCAGTGATCCTTCCTTCTTCCCTCCCCTGTCTGATGGACACACTGAGGCTGCCTCTCACCAAGACCACACCCTGCTTAGAGCCTTCCCAAGAGGCCCATCTGACTGGTCAACCATTGGACTCCCTGTCGTTCTTCAGAAGCATAGATGCCCACTCCTCCTAGGCTGTCACATCCTTGCATCTGATGGGCCCCTGACATGGCCACATGACTCCCAACCCAGGTTCTTCTCCATGGGGCTCCCCAGGTGGAGGTTAGGACAGCTATCCTACCCTGCCTACATCCTTCTCTGGGTAGAGGTGAGGACAGAGTCCCCCTGCCCTCCACTTTCTTTGCAGGATACCTATCCCATTGGGCTGAATCCCACATCTGAGGATACTGTGGTCAACCAGGGTGGGGGTCCCTGCAGAGGTCACCATGCTGAAAAGAATGGAATCTGGACATTGGCCCAGTGGGTTGAACCAACAACTGGATGGGAAGATCCTTCCCAAGATTAAAAAAAAACATGTAAGCTTGTTCCTCAAGCCAGGGATGCAAATAAGCTCCAACAATGGAGTGTGGCTGGATGAGGGCCAGAAAGAGGGGTGATCAGAGCAGTGGTCAGTGGTATTTCCCGGGGACTGACCTTGACAATGAGGAATCTCCTTTGCAGCATCTGTGGGAAACCCTTGTGCTATGGAGTCTAGCCAAGGGTGGGGTCCCTATTCTGGTTCCTGTAAAGGTCTGCCCTGCTCCCAGTGGGCACCTGGACTTTTGTCCCTGGCATCTACCTGTTATGGGTGAAACTTCACAGGCTGGCCTCAGGTGAGTAACATGTCTGGACCCAATGTGGGGGGGTGCATGGTCTGATGCTCCTGCTTTCAGTGTGTTGAGTCCCAGATATGCACATGGGCTTTCTTTAACCCCTTGGCCAGCACTCCTTGTGGCTGCTTTACATATTTCATCAGTTACAAGGGGACCAGTGGGAGTCCAGGCAGCCAAGGTCTGGGGGTAGAGCCTGCTTCCCTCAAAAATCTCCAAAGTGATAGATATGGGGCAGCAGTTCAGTGTGTCTCAGGGTCAGAAGATAAGGTGGCAAGGGAAGGGGGCATTGAGGTCAGAGGGTAGGGGTGCAGTCTTGGGGTGCTGGGTTGTGCTGCATGAGGCTGATGAGACCTGAATCCTCTGTTGTGGGGTCTGGGGAAGGGACAGCATCCCCTCTATGTACAATCCCTGGATGTCCAACCAGGAAGGGTAGCCCTAGGCCCCCTGGCCGATCATGTTCCTGTAGTCGGGGACGATAGTCCGCTTCAGCTCCACCACCGAGGAGAAGATCCACTTCACCTGTAGACAGACATATGGACATGGGTTTGTGGGACCATTCAGGCTGCCATGGATCCTGTGGCCCCCACAGTCCCTGACACCCTTATGACCAACACTCTCCCTTCTGCCATCTGCACCAGTGCTGAGGCTGACAGAGCCCTTGGTGGTGGGTTTGGGGTGTTTGGTGGTGCAGAGGGGGAGTCCCCAGGGAGGGCCCACCTTGAAGAGTGTGACGGTAGCGCTGTAGCACACACTGAGCAGGAATAGGGTGATGAAGATGGAGATGGTGGTCCACAGCCCATCCAGCTCCCCGTCCTGGGCCTCCGCACAACTCTCATCTGGCCACAGCTCTGCTCAGGGAATAGTGGTGTCAGTGGGCTGTCCCAGCTGCAGCCTCTGGGAGAGCCTGTTCCTCTGACAGGTCTGATTAAGAAGGACAGGTCCAGGTGAAAAAGCCCTGTCTGAGTTGAGATGGTCCTCCTGTGTCCCCTGTCCCATTCCCTCTGGGTCATGCTGGGCCACCCTCTCTGAACCTTTCAGGTAAGTACTGGGGACCCTCCTAAACCAAGGGGCATCATCTTCATCCCCACCCCACTCTTTCAGCCTAACACTATGTCACAGTGTGTGTCCCCTGGTCAAGAGGATGTCCAGTGAGCTGTGGGAACTGCTCCCTGCCATCCACATAGCATTGGGTTTGTGGAGGCATTTTGTAGGGGCCCCCAAAGAAACAAGGCACCCCAATCCCTCTGAATGCTCCTTGCATCCTCTGGCCATAAACAGGGCTAAGGAGGGCTCCCAGCATCAGGAACCGTGATGAGGGTGGACCAAGTGAGTGAGGTGGGCAGAGCGGTGAGTGTGTGAGCATATGAGGATGTGGGAGAGTGAATGTGTGAGTGTGTGGACATGTGGGAATGGGAATGTGAGTGTGAGCATATGAGTGTGAATGTGTGGGAGTATGAGCATATGTGTGTGTGAGAGTATAAGTGGGAGAGGTTGTGTGGGGACATGTGGGAATGGAAATGTGAGTGTGAACATGAAAGTGTGAATGTGTAGGAGTATGAGCATGTGAGTGTGAGAGCATATGAGTACATGGAAGAGTGAGTGTATTGACATGTGGAAATAAGAATGTGTATGTAAGCATGTTTGAGTGTGACTGTGTTGGTGCATGAGCATGTGAGTGTGTGAGAGTATGAATATGTTGGAGAATGAGTGTGTGTGTGGGAGTGGGAGTGTATATGAGTGTGTATGAGTGTGTGACAGTGTGTGAACATATAAGTATGTGTGAGTGTGAATGTGTGAGTGTGTGGGAGTGGGAGCATATATGAATGTGAGTGTGTGAGGGGGCATGAAGTGTAGGAGTGTGTCCATGAGAGTGTGCAAACATGAGCATATGGGAATGTGAGCACATGAGTCTGTGAGGATGGGAGTGTGTGGGAGTGGGTGAGCCTGTGTGACTGTGTGAGTGTGGGGGAGTGGGAATACATGGAATTGAGAGCATGTAAGTGTATGAGTGTGTTGGATTATGAGCATGTGGGGGTGTGTGGGAGTATGAATGTGTAGTAGTGTGAGTATGTGGAAGTGTGGGAATATGTGTGAATGTGAGGGAGGGAGAATATGGGGGAGGTGAGCATGAATGAGTGTGAGCATGTGGGTGTATGAGCATGTTAATGTGTGAACATGTGAGTGCATAGGTATGTAATCTTGGGAGCATATGAGCACATGGTAGTAGGAGTATGAGTGTGTGAAAGTGTGAGCATGTGAGCTTGTGGAAATATAAGCATGTCAGCATGGAAACATGTGGAATTGAGTCTGTGAGAATGCAAGTGTGTGAACAGGTGAGTGTGTGTGAGTGGCTAAGCATGAAGGTGTGTAAGTATGTGAGTGCGTGAGCATGTGGGAGGCTGGTGGCTGTGCTGGCATGGGCCTTTGTCATTACTGGAGCATGTGGCAATGCAGGGAGCACCTGCCATAGCTCGCATGTCAGGTGCTCCTTGAGCAAGTGAGGCGGGTGGGTCTGGGCAGGGATTTCCCATGTCTCGGGGGAGTGTGTAGGTCTTCCACAGGGAATGAGGGCCAAGTCAGAGCTGGTCAGTGAGCAGATGAGCAGTGAGCTGCCCACTGGTTGCTTGTGTCAGCTCTGATGGGCATTGGGGGATCAGCTGGTGCCTGAAGGTTCATGTAGATGGGCACCTGAACTGTGTGAGGCCCCAGTGTGTAAGGTGTGCCTGTGTGTGCATTGTGGGAAGATGGTGCTGGGGGCCGAGGGCTGCTTAGTAGAAGGGCTTGTTTCCAGTGGGTCTGGGCTCAGTGTGCATGTGGGGGCAAGGAGGAGGCCATTCCTGGGGCATATAGGTCCCCT
Source organism: Cabassous unicinctus (assembly GCA_029593785.1). Classification (NCBI taxonomy): domain Eukaryota; kingdom Metazoa; phylum Chordata; class Mammalia; order Cingulata; family Chlamyphoridae; genus Cabassous; species Cabassous unicinctus. The sequence continues at coordinate 49,213 of JAQZBX010001056.1, read as the reverse complement.
GACTCTTCCTCTTCGGTGTGAGGGTCCCCACACATAGGCTGCCCTGGCCCTATGTAGGGATGGAGGCTGGGGCAGACCAGCCACCTCCCGAGTGTGCTGTGTGCGGCCCAGGTGGAAAACCAGGGCTTGACTGCACATACATTGGCCATGGCAGGCCTTGAAAGAGGATACAGAGTTACCAAGGGACTCCCAAGAAACCCACTGGAGAGAAGGGCCCTGGAGAAAATGATGGGCCACATTCCTTTAAAGAGGCAGATGTTATGAGCTCATTTCACTCCGGGTTCTGCCTTTCCCCACACTTGATTTCCCACACTAGATTTCCCACACTTGAGCCCTCAGTAGCTGTTGGCTTGGGGGAAGACACAGAAGAGGGGCCACCTTTGGTGAAGGACCCCTTCCCTGCTGTGGCAACCCCTGAACCGGCCTTCCTCTGGGTGGTCTGTGCAGACCCACGTTCCCCCTGGGTTCCATTCCGTGACCTGCTCCCTCTTGCTAACGGTGAGAACAGAGGCCTCAGATTATGGAGCCTCGGAAAGAACCATGCCAGTCTTGCAGTATCCCAGGGCAGTGCTGGGTGCTTTATTTCCGTGCTGGGGTGCCTGGGAAGTATTTACAAAGGGGCCAAGGAGGGGAGTTCTCTGGCCACACTCATTTACCGGGAGTCTTGGAGACAGGCTTCTGTGTATAGTGGTTGTGCAGGGCCTCGTGCATCACGACACAGCTGAACCCATTGCTTGATGACCATTTGCTGCGACCTAAGGTGAGCTTGCTGTAGAGGAAGTAGGTCCCGTCCTGCTCCTCCAGGGGCGTGGTGGACACGAAGCTGCCCTCAGGCATCGGCTGTCCATTTTGCTCCCACTCGACATCAATTTCATTGGGGTAGAAGCCTTTCACCAGGCAGGTGAGGCTGACTGTTTCCTTGGACAGCTCATCCGGGTGCGGGGCAAAGGTGTACACCTGTGGCTCCCGGGGCTGCCCTGTGGGGACAGAGTACAGCATGACTGGTGAATCCCAGGCAGAGGGCTGTCGTGAGCTGTGTGAACAGCCAGCACTGGGGACTGGTGGAGGAAGTTGCAGAGGGGCCCTCCTTCCTCCCTGGGTGCTCCTCAGCCAGACCTGCAGCCCTCACTCACCCTGGGGTTTGGAGATGGTCTTCTCGATGGGTGATGGGAGAGCTTTGTTGTTGACTTTGCACTTGAAGATCTTCCCCTTCAGCCAGTCCTGGTGCAGGATGGGGAGAGTGCTGACCACCCGGAACGTGCTGTTGAATTGCTCCTGCCGCTGTCCTGTCTTGGCTGTGTGCACCTCCACATTGTCCACGTACCAGTTGAATGTCACCTCGGGTTCTTCCTGGCTCACATCCACCACGAGGCACGTGACCTCAGGGGTGCGGGAGATCATGAGGGTGTCCTTGGGTTTGGGGGAGAAGAGGAAAACTGACGGTCCCCCCAGGACCTCAGCACCTGGAGAGGGAGAGACAGGCAGGTGTGTTAGCACCTGGGTGGGCACGTAGGTGCTTTCTGTGGTGCTCATCCTACCCCCCCTCCTTCCATGGTTGGGAAGGCCTGGGTTGCTCCTTACTTGGGCATTTGTTGGAGCCGTTCGGTGTCTTTATGGCTGGAACTGCAGAGAGAGAAGACTGGGGTTACTTAGGTCTGGGAGAGGAGGTGGCCAGGCAGGGCCAGGGGAAGGTTCTGGACCTCTGGGATAGGTCAAGGTCAATGTTACCAGGGTTCAGGGATCTCCAGGCTGTGCCTGCCCTGGCCTGGGGTTAGTGTCCAGAGGACTCCCTCATGGATCTTGTGAAGGGGCAGGCAGATGCTTTCAGGGGAAGAAGACAGACAGGTGTCTCCAGACCACCCTGAGCTGGGGTCCCAGCTGCCCCAAGCCCTTTGCTGATCCCGACAGGGGTGTCCACCCCAGGACTGATCCTGATTCTGTCTTCCAGAGCATACTGGGCTGCAGGTGAGGCCCCCACACTGCCCATTCATGTCCTCACCAGTCTTGTCCACCTTGGTGCTGCTGGCCGGGTGGTTTACATTGCAGATGTAGGTCTTGCCCAAGCTGCTGGAGGGCACGGTCACTAAACTGCTGACAGAGTAGAGGCCTGAGGACTGCAGGATGCTCGGGAAAGTGTGGAGGCCACTCTTCACGGTGCCTGAGTTCCATGTCACCGTCACAGGCTCGGGGAAGTAGCCTGAGACCAGGCATCCCAAGCTCACAGTGGAGCCGGACTTCTCCTGGCAGCCAGGAGACAGTGGGAAAACTGATGGAGCCGTGGTGGAGGCTGCAAGAGAGGAGGCGCAGGTGTGAGTCAGAGCCTGACTCACTCTGTTCACAGCTCCTCCTGGGCCTGTGCCCTGATGGAACTGATGGGCTTTAGGAGCAGACCCAGCTGGCCCCACCAACTTCCATCTTAGCCGGCCTCCCTCCCCAGAGACTACCAGGACAGATGCGGGCCCATGGCCCCTCTGAGCACAGAGCCCCTTGCTGGCTGATGTGCTTCATGAAGCAGCCTTTGTGGAATGAGCTGCCCGTTTTGGGCTTCTGCCACCCCCAGGGCCACCTCTCAGGGACCACCCCCAGTCAGCTCAGCCTGGAGTCCTCCAGCCACTTCCTCTAACTCATTTCATCAGGTGACCCCTGCTCCTGGTCCCTGTCTTCCAGGCCTGGTGACCGAGCACCATCCTGGCATGGCAGGTCTCTGCCACCCCCTGCCTGTGCCACCTCCTCCCCTTTAGTCCTGGAGCTCCTCGTCAGTCCTGTTCTCTGTTCTCCACATCTCTGGGTCTCTGGGCTTGATGTCCCTGCAGTGAAGGCACTCTGGACCCCACATTGGGTCAGCATCCCTGTCCTGGAACAGCTCCCGGGGACACATATGCCCACTCTGCCCTTCTTGCTCCCCAGTCCATGCATCCTCCCAGCCCCCAGCCCAGGCTTCTTCTAAACCTGTCCCCTTGGGCTCCAAATGCCTGGGCCCACCAATCCCTCCTCAGACACCCCCACATCATTTCCTATGGCTCACCCACAGAGCCTTCCTGAGCCCCCATGCTGCCCTCCACCAGCCCAGCTCCTGAGCCCACCCTGAACATCTGCCCAGCTGCTTGCTCACCCCTGAAGATTCATCTGCACATGGTCAGTCCTCCCTGAGCCCCCAGCCCCCACCCACCTCCCCCTTCCACAACTCAGTACAATCCTTAGCTCAGGCAGGAGCCATGCATTTGCCTTCAGACCCCTCCTCTTCCCCACAACAGCCAAAAGGAGGGGATCAAGTTGCACCACCTGCCCCAGAGTTCTCAGCCTCTGCAAGCTCATGCCTGCTCTTGGTATGGTCTAAGACCCTCCATGTCCTCTGCAATGAGCTCTTCCTGGTCCTTCTGCTGTCGAGCAACAGTTCTTCCTGCAGACCTCACCTGCCCCATCTCCTCTGATATGAGCTCTGCCTGATGCAACTGCACCTCCCTTTTTCCATCCAGCTGGCCCTCAGCCCAGCCCCTCAGCCAGCTCACAACCTTTCTCTCTGCACAGGAGGCTCACCTTGTCCTGACTTAGCATTGATTCCTTGGCTCCAGCCCAGGGCTTCTTATTCTCAGCCTCCTCCCCCTTGTCCCCTGAGCCCCTGGCCCTCAACAGCCCTCTGTCCATCCTGCCCTCCCATCTCTCCCTGCTCACCTGCGCCTGCTCTGCCTGTGCTGTCTGAGCTGCATTTCTGAGGCTGATGCCTTCCCTCACTCTGTCTTCTGCAATTCACCTCTTCCAGCTCCCTGTTCCCTTCCCACCTGCCCCTCCTACCCATCATCTTGGGTCCCCTCCAGTCTGAGCCCAGGGGACCTGCCAGCAAAACTCCTGGCTATGCACCTGGAACCAATGAGCTTTCAGGCTTGAGAGCCTCCCTGCCCTTGGGGCCACTGCATCTCCTGTCCCAGGCAGTCTGACCCCTAATGGAAGCAAGTTGCCTGGGGCACTCAGCACTGGCCAGGGGACCCCTGAGCTTCTCCAGAACTACATAGCACCTGCCCTTCCTGCCAGCCCTCCTTGCCCCTACACCCCTAAGCTCTGCCAGGGATGCTGTTTCTGCACCATTTTTCTTCCATTCTTGCTCTCCCTGTGCTGTTGGCCTAGATATAGTTGAGTCTCACTGGGTCCATTCCTTTCCTGGCATTAGACTTGATCTCTGGAGCTACAAGGACCCCTGCTCCCTCTCCAGCCAGCCCAACTCCCTAGCTGTTTACCCCATCAGAGCCCCCTGCCTACTGTCCTGGCCTCACTCTCTCTCTTACTTCCTTCTGACCCTTGCTCTCCCAGGCTCTTTCATTTGGCCAAATCAGCAGCCTTGTCCCCAGCAGCTCTCAGATGCTCAGCCTCCAGATCCCTGGTCCTGCTTTGCACAGCTCCACAGGGCTTGCATTCAGGGCCCACCTGCCTTTCTTGCCTCTTCACTTCTCCCTGCTAGTCTCAGCACAGCCTGGCTCCAAGCAGAGCTCTTGGTTCCTCCCAAACACCATGGCCCTGGGCACCCCTCGTCCCCGAACAAGTGACCTCACCTAGGGCAATTCCAGCCCTTTCCTTGCCTTGTGTTCTCTACATGCTCAGGTTTGCCCTGCCACGCTAAGCCTTTTGCATTTGCCCCCAAGTCTCTGGCACATCGAGAGACTCGGCTACCTTCCTGGGATGGAACAAGAGCTACCATCCATTAACCTCTAGAGCGCCAACGCTTGCTAACCTGGAACCCCAAGCTCTGTCCGAAGATCTGAGCCTTTCACTGTCCTGAATGCTTCTCCCTACTCTGAGCAGCTTCCAGCCCTGCCTGATGCTGCCTGCTTCTCCTTTCTCTGGACAGTTCACAGCATTACCCTGGTTTGCCTGTCTCTTTGTGAAGTGGGCAGTTCTCAGCCCTTCCCAATCTTACTTGCTTCTCCCTCTTCTAAGCAACTCCCTACTCTTCCTGGCAAGTCTGTTTCTCTCTGTGCTGGACATCTCCCAGCCCAGCCCTGCCTGTTTCTCCCTGCTTTCAGCTTCCAGGCCATTGCTGCCTGCTTTGAAGTGCTCTGGACAAGTTGCCTTCCTTTGCTGCCTGCTTCTAATTGCTCTGGGCAGCTCCCAGCCCTGAATATCTCTGTCTGCTTCTCTTTACTCTGATCAGCTCCCAGCTCAGTCCTGCCTGATCCTCCCTGCCCTGAGTAGCTACTAACCTTTCCCAGCCATGCTCTGGGCAACTCCCAACCCAACCCTGCCTCCTTCTTCCTGCTCTGGGCAACTCCCAGACCATCACTGAATGTTGTTCCATGTTCTGGGCAGCTCCCAGCACTTCCAAGCCCTGCCTGCTTGTCCCTCTCTGGGCAGCTGCCAGCCCAGCCAGACCTCCTCTCCCTGTTCTGGGCAGCACCCAGTACAGTTCTGCTTACGCCCTACTCTGAGCAGCTACCAGCCTTCCCCAGCCTAGCCTACTTATCCCTGCCTGGGTATCTCCCAGCCCAGCCCTGCCTGCTTCTCCATGCTCTGGGAAGCTCCCAGCTCAGCCTTGTCTGCTGCTCCTTGCTCTGGGCAGCTGCCAGCCCAGCCCCACCTGCTTTTACCTGCTCTGGGCATTTCGCAATCCTGACCTGCTCTGCCTACTTCTCCCTGCTCTGGGCAGCTCCCAGCCCAGCCAGACCTGCTTCTCCCTCCTCTGGACAGCTCCAGCCCATCACTGCTTGCTTCTCCCTGTTCTGAACAGCTCCCAGTTCTTCCTAACCCTGCTTGCTCTTCCCTGCTCTGAGCAGGTACCAGCATTTCCCAGCTCTGCTGCTTTTCTCTGCTCTGGGCAGCTCCCAGCCTTGACCTTCTCTGCCTGCTTCACCCTGTTCAAATCAGCACCCAACCCAGCCCTGCTTGCTTCTCCCAAACCTGGGCAGCTACCAGACCCTCACTGCCTGCTTCTACCTGCTCTGGGCAGCACCAAATCCTGACCTTCTCTGGTTGTTTTTCCCTGCTCCAATAAGCTTCCAGCCCAATCCTGCCTGCTTCACCCTACTCTGGGCAGCTCTCAGCCCAGCACTGCCTGCTTCTACCTGCTCTGGGCAGCTCCCAGACCATCACTGAATTCTGTTCCGTGTTCTGGGCAGTTCCCAACCCAGTTCTACCTGCTACCCCCTAATCTGAGCAGCTACCAGCCTTCCCCAGCCCTGCCTGCTTCTTCTTGCTCTGGGCAGCTCCGAGCCCAGCCCTGCCTGCTGCTCCCTGCTCTGGGCAGCTCCTAGCCCAGCCCAATCTGCTTCTCCCTGCTCTGCACATCTCCAGCCCATGGCTGTTTGCTTCTCCCTGTTCTGGGCAGCTCCCAGCTCTTCCTAGTCCTGCATGCTCCTCCTTGCTCAGAGCAGGTACCAGCCTTTCCCAACTCTGCTGCTTCTCCCTGCTCTGGGCACCTCCCTGCCCTGAACTTCTCTGCCTGCTTCACCCTGTTCAGATCAGCACCCAACCCAGCCCTGCTTGCTCTCCCAAACCTGGGCAGCTCCAAGACCATCACTGCCAGCTTCTCCCTGCTCTGGGCAGCTCCCAGCCCAGCCCTTCCTGCTTCTCCCTGCTCTGGAAAGCTCCCAGAACTGCCTGCTTCTCCCTGCCCAGAGCAGCTAGCAGCCCAGCCCTGCCTGCTTCTCCCTGCTCTGGATGACTCCCAGACCATCGCTGCCTGCTTCTCCCTGCTCTGGGCAGGCTCCAGCCAAGTCCTAACTGCTTTTACCTTCTCTGGGCAGTTCCCAATCTTGGCCTGCTCTGCCTGCTTCACCCTGTTCAGATCGGCTCTGAACCCAAACTTGCCTACTTCTCCCTGCTCTGGGCAATTCCCAGACCATCACTGCCTGCTGTTCCATGTTCTGGGCAGCTCCCAGCTTTTTCCAGCCCTGCCTGCTTCTTGCTGCTCTGGATAGACCCCAGCACACCACTGCCTGCTTCTCCCTGCTCTGGGCAGCCCCTAGCTCTTCCTAGCCCTGCTTGCTCCTCCCTGTTCTGAACAGGTACCAACCTATCCCAGCTCTGCTGCTTCTCTGGGAAGCTCACATCCCTCACCTTCTCTGCCTGTTTCACCCTGTTCAGATCAGCACCCAACCCATCCCTGCCTGCTTCTCCCTGCTCTGGGCAACTCCCAGATCATCACTGTCTGCTTCTCAATGCTCTGGACAGCACCCAGCCTTTCCCAATCCTGCCTGCTTCTCCCTGCTCTGGGCAGCTCCCAGCCCAGCCCTGCCTGGCTTCTACCTGCTCTGGGCCTCACTAAACCCTGACTGCTCTGGTTGTTTCTCCCTGCTCCATCAGCTCCCAGTCCAGTACTGCCTGCTCTTCCCTGCTCCAGTCAGCTCCCATTTCAGCCCTGCCTGCTTGTCCCTGCTCTGGGTATCTCCCAGCCCTTCCCAGAGCTGCCTGCTTCTACCTGTTCTGGGCAGCTTTCATCCCTGACCGGGTCTGCCTGCTTCTCCTTTCTCTGTGAAATTTCCAGCTCAGCCCTGCCTATTTCTCTTCTGCACAGGGCTGCTTCAAGCTGTCTGGTATTCTTGTATTCCCTTGGATCTGACAGGCTTTCAGGGTTCTCAGCTCTGTTTCATGCTGACCTGTCCCCAAGCTCCTGGCTCCCTGCACACCAGCTGCCCACCTGCACCTGTGCCAACCTGGCTTCCTCCTCTCAGACCTGCTGCCCTCAGCCCAGTTCTTGCATCAGCCCCTCACCTCTCTGTTCACCCTGACCCAGTGCTCTCCTCTAGCTGTGGCCATCAGCACTTCTGGGTCCCTCTGTATAGTCTTGTGCTTGTTTCCTGGAACCCTCCACCTGCCTTCTCCTGCATCCACCTGCCTCCTCTTGCCACCACCTGCCTCCACCTGCCTCCATCTCTCTCCCCCTGCCTCCGCCTGCCTCTGCCCACCACCAGCTCTTTTGGTGCAGTAGTGCCTCTGCCCAGGGGATCCTTGTTTCCTGCCCTGTGCCAGCATCATGGGCCTGCAGCCTGATTCCCCTGTGCTGGGTCAGTTGCTTATTACTTGGGTATAGTTAGTCAGTCTCAGGTTATCTGAGGGAATGGCTTTCCTCAATCATTCTGAACCCTTGCCCAACCTGGCAGCTCCCACAGATGCCCCACTCCCCTACTCCTGCATCCTGCCCCACTAATCCCGACTCACCAAAGCTTGCAGCCCATGGGGACAGTACCCATGGAGTCGGGGTCTTGGTATGGCTGGCACCCACTGTTCCCCCAGGCTCTGGCGGCTGCTCTCCAGTCTTCACATTGTCACCATGGGTGACTCTGACCCTTGGGACATCACGCACCAGAGATGTGAACCTCTCTGGGCAAGCCTCCAAAGACTAAAAACGGGATTGAAACTTGCATGGCATGCTTGCTTCCTGAAGTTCCCTTTTCTTCTAGGTGGTTTCGGTCTGAATGGTGTGGGGGGAGTCCAGTCACCCTGAGAATCCTCACATGGGTGCCTGGGGGTGGGGTGTGGTTGGTGCCCCTGTGACCCAGTTCTCACCAGGGGCTTCCAGAGCCCCAGGGGAAAGAGTGGGCCTGAAAGGTCATGCCTTCTGCTCTCTGCCTCTGCAGCACTCCAAGGCCAGCCTGGTACTGGCAGTGATTACAGCCTGCTTGGCCTGACTGCCTGGCCCTCCCTGCTGTCCTGGAGAGTAAGAGCACAGAGCCCCAGGGAAGGAGGACAAGTCTGATTGTAGGATAATTCCCTGGGACCTCTCACCTGAGCTCTTGGCCACCCTTCCAGCCCCATTGGACCCTTCTCTTTGCCCTGGGGGTAATGCAGTATGGGGACAAGTCTGTCCCAGGACACAACATGGCCCCAGGATGGTTCTGCCCTGTCGTGTTCACGATCCCCAGCCTTGTCTAATCCTCATCGATTCCCTCTGTCTTCATCCACGTGGAGTGCAAAAGGCCTATCCCAATGAGAGAGGCTGATGGTGCCTGTGGCCTTGGAGAAGAAGTTGAGTTTTCTTCCCCATAGGCTTTGGAAGGCACACCTGGAAGGACTCAATCCATCCTTCTGCCATACCTGTGTGGTCCTGGTGTAGATGCAGATGGGTGCCCCAAGGGCTGGGAGAACTCTCAAAGGAGCTGACACTGGGCAGTGAGATGGAGAGGATGAGAGCCTTGTGATTGGAGGACAGCTGGCTACTGCACAGGAGAGGCATGGTAGCTAGAGTTGGTGTCCAGGATGTGGGAATCCCTGGGGATGAACAAGTGAAAATACCCTGCTCCAGGGAGAGGTCTGGGGCATGCAGGGAGTGGGTACCACCCCAGGAATGCTTCTGCTCAGAGACAGGCTGGAGTTGAGTATGAAACCATGAATCAGGCCTTGCAGGGGGCAAGGCTGGAGCTGCAGAGCCTGGCTGGACAGCCCCAAAGGCTTTAGTGCAGCTTGCATGGAGCCACATGCAGGTGGGTCCTGACAGTTCTCTTGTGTGTCTTTGGGCCCAGGTTCTGAAATGCTTCCGTGGTGGGTGGATCTTGCAGAAGAGATTGCCAACTCAGTCACATGAGCCATGAGGGCAGAAAAGGGGCTTCTCTGCTAGGCATCTGTCAAGACCCATCTGGGCACAGCCCCTCCTTGGCAAAGGTCCCTCAGCTCAACACCTTTCATGAGACCAGAGTTCCAAGAAGTAGGAAAAGGATACAAGGCTGGGGAGCCATGGGCAGTGGCTTTACTCTCATAAACTGGGGGTTCCCCTCTGTCCTCCTGATTCTGGCATACTTTATAGTCCCCAAACCACCTGGGAACATCTTTCAATTGGCAAGTGGTGGTACCAACAGTGTTCCTTGGAAGTGGTTCTCCTGGTCATTGCTGTGAGCATCAATGTGCAAGAACCAAGTCTGTAGTTATAACCAGAACATGGCTAAGAGAAAACATGCAGTCCTCCACTCCTGTTCATGGCCTTCATCATGGAGTGGACTTGAACCCCCACTTTCCCGCATCTCTGAGTGTAATGACCACTTAGATGGGACGATTAACAAAAAAACCTCAATGAAATACCCTGTAGCCACTTTGGTTTGTGATGGGCCTGGATTGCACCATCTGGGTTGAGTTTAGGCGTGATCCTGTGCATGATTTCCAAAGTCAGGGGAAGGGACAACAGGTGCTATAACCAGAATTCATCTCTACTGGGGACAGTTGAATCATGGATCCCAACAAATTCATGTTCTTAATATCAATTCATGTTCCTGTGAGTAAGAACCCATTTGTAAAAGGACATTTGAAGATGCACCCTAACTTAAGGTGTGAACTCACTTGTGACTAGGATATTCTAACATTCTATTTAGCTGTGGCTCAAATGAATCATGGTGGAGCTTAATCTATATTACTGGAGGTCTTATAAAGGAAGCTAGAAGTCAGAGAAAGCCACAGGAAGAAGCCAGAAGTCAGCAGAACCTGGAAGAGGATAGACAAGCAGAGGGAAATTGTCATGTGATGGGAAGTAGATATGTAAGCCAAGAAACCTTAAGGATTGTGGCAAACCATAAACTTACAATTTACAGGGAGAAATCTATCTTGATTTTGGACTTCTAACCTCTGAAATTATAAGCCAATAATAAATTCCTGTTGTTAAGTTAACCAGTGTATGGTATTTTTCATAGGATCCCTGGCAAATTAAGACATCTACCTACCAACATCACTGCATTATCAACCCTCACAGGCAACCTTTCTATTGTTGAAACATTGAAGTCAATGGAAATTTACTGATTTAGTCAAGTTTTAAGGCCCCTAGTTTAAAGTATAGGTTCCAGGGAAACTTCTAGTTGTGGAAAATGCTTGAGGTGGTCCATGGCTGCCCTGGGCCAATCCGTCTGTTTTCAGAGTCAGGATGTTCTTCAGTGGACTGTGACCCACTTCCAAGTGTCCCAAACCACACCATGCTCTGAAGTATTCCTCACACTAATCCAATTCAATTTTATTCTCTGCTGTGGCCAAGGCCAAACTCTTAGTTGAGTCAGTTTGTCACCATGATCGTGAGCTATTATCACAAATCCTAGTGTCTCTTAAATCATAAACACTAACCCAGTATTTCCTAAGCATGAATGTCCATAGGAAACACCCAGATAGCATTTCAATTCTCCAACACTTCCTTAGTCTTACTGGATGTGACAGTTAATTTCATGTGCCAAGTTGGCTAGTGTAGGATGTCTAGTTTTTTGTCATACAAACACTGGCCTGATTGTTCCTGTGAGGGTATTTCATAGATAGGTTTAAATCACTAGTCAGTTGATAGCATCTATGGCTCATTACATCTACAGTCCACAAAGGGGATTGCCCTGGGTAATGAGGGGAGTATACTCATCCAATCTGTTTGAAGTCTTAAAGGGAGAACTGAGGATTTCAGAAGTCAGAAAGAATTTCTGCTTCTACTTGAGCCAGCCAGCTCCTTCTGGGAATTCATTTTCACCTTTATTGACTTTTCAATTTGTGTCCTGCCCCATAAAATTTGAACTTTCTAATCCCCACAGACACAAAGGTATATTGCATTGGTTCTGTTTCCCTAATACACTGGCCCAACCCTGGAATTACTCAATGAGAATACCTTGTGATAGGTGGTGGGGGTGTAGAAGGCAGTAGTCTGTACTTATAAAATAATCCCAGGCCATATACCCAGCATGAGACCAGGGGCATAACTTTTGGGAATCGCTGCCTTATTCAGCACAAAGGATCAAGAACATTTTCTAACTATGTAGGGAGTTTAGAAGATTCTGAGGAAGAATGAAAACATATTTCAAAGGTTTACCTTGTCCTAATAAAAATAAATTTAAATTTAAGAGTTCTCCCTTTTTAATTGAGGCACTTACTTGAACAAACTTCCCCATACTAATTTTCTACCTATAACCCCAAGATACATTGGGCATACCCATAACCCCAGGGTACATTGGGCATACACTTCCCACTTGTGAACCTTCAGCTTCTCTTTTGGTAACACATACAAAGTGGCTTGGCATTGTTTTAACCAAATTTCTAGGTCTCTCTCTTCTTTGATCTCAAAGTAATCTCTATCAGGTCCCAGCCACAGGGAGTGAGAATATTTGCCCTTTGTGCTAAGTGGGTGTGGTCAGAGAAGGGTGGACAGAGAACCCTCCCTCCTCTACTTTGTGGGGGTAGCTTAAGATCTGCACTGCTCTAGATGCTCTGGTTTCATTAGAAGGACCTTTATTCAGTTTTTGTTCCAGTGAAATACATGCCCATCAAAGTCATCCTTATAGTTTGGGGCTGAGTTACATGAGACCCCATGTAACTCAGTTACATGAGATCCCAAAAGCTAAACTGGTTTGGAAACAATGAGGACAATTGTTTTCATCTGATTTCACATGCCCCTTCAGTGACAAAAATATTTTAGAAACACGAAAGTAGCTCAAGTAAGGGAAGGCTGTCCTCCTTGTTCCACCCTTGCTGATATCCACTAATAATGGCTGGGTTGGACTGTCTTCCAATACAAGATAGCCTAGTGTACTCACCATCTCTGTTCAGGAGGAGCCCTCAGGCCTCTTCAGCCACTGGGTCCTCAGGTCGTCAAGATGTGGGTGCCCATATCCTCTTAGTTGGCTCTCCACTTTCCCCTGTCCTGAGAGCTGACTCTGACCTTCCTCACTCCCTGGCTGTAGTTGGGTCAGGTTGTGCATCAGAAGAGCTGGTGGGAGATCAGAGGGAGGAAGGAACTGAGGCAGAGAGCTTGCCCCCAGCTCCTCTTGAAGTTGCCTCTACCCAGCTTCTCTCCTTCCAGGGTTCAATAACTGCTACCTTCCCTCCTGCTTCAGGTCTGGGGAGGGGTGGGGTGACACTCTACTGTATCAGCTCTTGTGTCCTGCATTGTCTTTGAGTTCCCCAACACTCCATCTCTTCCTGTATCAGCAAGTTGTCCCCCACTAAATCTTTCTCAACTCACCTTATCTTGGCTGAAACCCAAATGGAGGCATACATCAATAAAGGACTGCTGGGAGGCTTGTGGGAGGGTAATGGGTCTGACCCCCTCAATTTAAACCCTGGTGAATGGGTGAGTGGATGTTGTCTGGTCTTGACAGAAGTTTGTGCTGCACACCATTGGTTGCCTGGATCTCTTTCCATACACCTCCATCGAGGAGAATATTATGACCAGGGAGCCATCAGTGCCCACTCAGACTGTCCTTGCAGACAAGTCTTGGGGGAGGAGTGCACAAAAGGAGTCAGAGTCAGAGTCCTCTTGTGCTGTCCCTGAGGAGTGGACTCTAGAGTGGACTCCCAACTACCATAAACCTCACACCTCACCATTTCTCATCAGTGCCAGCAGCAGTTCCCAGAGCAATCCCTGATTTCCTATGAATCCTACCTCCCACTATGGCTCATCAACATCTACAGAAGCCCCCATAGCAGCCCCTTAACTCCCATGCACCTCATCTCCTTTCACAGCTCACTAAAATTCATAGCCTACCCCAGCGCATCTCCCCAACTCTTGTTCACTCCATCTTCCGCTACAGCTCACCAATCCTCCTGGAAGAGTACACCTTTAGCTGGAAACTGACAAAGACATGGGAGCATCATTTCTCAGAAGTTCTTTTGTGGAGCAGGAAGAGGTATTGAAATTTGCAGCAGAAGGAATTGAATTGATGGCAAATGTAGGGCAGAAAATCACATAGTTCAATAGGCTCTAGGATACAAAGATGATAAAAACCAGGAAACTTGGGTTATTTATGTTCTCAAGATACCATATGAGAGATGCTAATGTTAGAGTTGAAATTGGCCACATAAGACTGCATTGTCCTTGCACCTCTGGATGCAAAGTCTTTCAGGAAAATTGATACAATAGCAATTGGAAGCAGACAATCAGACCAAGAAATGAGGTGGTCCCAATGCTCAACTTGACAGAAAGTGTGTGGGGTGGAAGGGGCTATGGAGGAGATCTTGTAGTAGTGAAATGATGAAGTCAGAGGAAAGAATTTGGGTTAGCAGTCCTAGGCACTATCAGAATTCTGCCAATTGAAGACTCTTGTCTGGTGAATTATTTACTGGACAGAGAGTGAATGCCCTCTCACAGCCTGCCATATGTGGGAAATATGTTTAAAGGCTGTGCATGGAGTATAAATACTATGTAGTTGCTTCATCTTGACTATAGAATCTGTTAAATGTGTGTTTCACTGGTACTATTGTTAGAAAAATGAATCACTGATGCCAAAGTCCTTTATTAGAACATAACAGTTGTAGTGAAAGTAGTAAATAAATATTATTATGACTCAGAATAATCAGTAATTCTAAGTAGTATTTATAATTCTTGAGACACATCAAACTTGAGGAACCTGTAAAGAAGCGTGTGAATGTGCAACATGATGGTTGATTGCTGGAGAGCACATGGATAGCCTGGCCATCCCTTTCTCTTTCTATCATGCATCAAAGTTTACCAGACAGATGTGTGTATTCATCCTAATAGCTGTGGCTCTTTCAAACAAAGTGCAGCAACCTCAGATAACACAATCATTCTATTTTATATGATGTTGATGATTTTTCCCTTTAAAGGTGAGAATTTCTCACAGTGCAAAGCCATCATGCAAACTTGTGCTCTTTATGGCAAAACATCCCTCACACCTTCTATCTGGATGAAACTACTCTGTGCAAACTGCAGGCTGTTTCTCTGCAGGTATGTAACACTTGTATTTCTTAAAATCCAGTATGTTAATTATTATTCCTTGCACTGTTATTTTATGGACCACTTAGAAAGAAAATTACTGTCAAGTGAACAGACCCAAAGCTTATTACTTTGCATTTTTATGTTATACTTATTGAAACACCTCTTTTAGACTATGATGGTTAGTCTTGTGTCAAGAACTCTAGGCTATAGTACTCATGGATATAATAATCAAACACTAGCCTTGGTATTTCTGTGAGGTTATTTTGTAGATGTGATTAGCATCTATGACTATTTGACTTTAAAGGAGATTATCCTCAATAATGTGGGTAGTCTTCTTCCAATCATTTCTCGGAGTAGAAGATATTCAGACCAATGACTGTAGCATCAATTATTGCCTGCATTTCCAGTCTGCCAGCCTGCCATAAAGATTTTGAACTCACGACTGCAACATTAGCTCCTCTGACTTTTCTGCCATTCTGTCCTATGGATTTTAGACTACCTAATCCTCATGTTTGCATGAATAACTATGCCTAATACACAGACTTAATTAGATACTGGTGATGGGATCTTGAGCTAGTGTTGCAACTGTCTGGAGTATGGTAATGTTACTAAATGCATTGGATTTCACCCCTTCTCATACTCTGGAGTAAGTTGATTACTTCAAGTTGTAACAGTGCTCTACTTTGTCTCAGGCATTTTCCTCCTAGCTCACACTTGTTATCTGTGCATGTGCCACCATGGAAAATATATAATGGCTGTGACCTGACTCAGTGATTGTAAGAGCCATCCCAATTTCAGAGATGTTAAATATGAAGATGAGAATTTTAGAATCAGAAGCACTTTGTAAAAAGGAGGGCTTTTGTTGAACTTGGCATATTTTTTGTTTGTTTTATTATTAGTTTTCCATGTCAGGTAAATCATGTGACACATAGCTCACAATGGTTTGATATCAGATCAAAGCTTTCATTGGATAATAAAGGTGCATTTGGAAGGCTTTATATTGGTATGTTCAATAGATTGTTAATCTTGCCATGTAAATGCAATCTTGGCTCAGGAATACAGGGTCCACAGACAAGTTACTATGGAATCTGTTCTGGAGTTTAAGGCTGAAATGGCTGCTATTTGAGGTCATAGCCTGAAATGTCAGAATGTCAATAGTGAGAGTCATTATAATACATTACATATTTTAATTTTTATGTTTCATTCTTTAGGGACAGATGAATGCATTT
Organism: Cabassous unicinctus; assembly: GCA_029593785.1. NCBI lineage: Eukaryota > Metazoa > Chordata > Mammalia > Cingulata > Chlamyphoridae > Cabassous > Cabassous unicinctus. Next base: position 33,379 of record JAQZBX010001056.1, on the reverse strand, counting down.
TTGTTGTGAGAGAAAAGGGCCAAAAGAAAGCATATAAACTACCTTCTCCATAGTGACTCTGGCCAGTCCCCTCACCACTTTGTGAGTTTCCAGTCTCAAGTACTCTGTGCAACCTTCTAGAACTCTTCCCCAGTATTACCTACATACATGTACATATATCCAAATACACCCTTCTTCAGTTTGTAAACACAAATGACTATGACAAATACCACAAACTGTTTGGCTTGAACAACAGCAACTTATTGTATCTCAGTTTTTGGAGGCTAGAAGTCCAAAATCAAGGTATTGGCAGGCCAATTATTCTCCAACGTCTGTAGCCTTCTGGTGATGGTTCAATCTCTACCACAGTTACATGATGATCTGGCACTTTCTGACTCCTCTTGTTTCTGACTATGTGTCCAATTTCCTTTGCTTATAAGGACTTCAGTCATATTATAATGGGGCCCACCTTCATTCAGTTTGGCTATCCCTTAACTAATAACATCTTCCAAGGTCTTATTTACAAATGGGTCTTCTTCCACAACATGAGAAGTTAGAACTTATGCATGTCTTTGTTGAGAATGTGATTCAATCCCCAAAGTCCTGTGACATGCTTTCTTCTACAAAACATTGTTTTGGAGATGTTTCCATGTTAGCACATATAGATTCATCCCATTCACTTTTTATTATTAGTGTTTCAGAGCAGCTTAATAGTCTGTGGTATAGATATAGCATTGTTCTACTGAGCCAAATGTGGTTCTTTCTTTTTTCACTACAATAAACCTTCTGAAGTGAACATGTATGGGAATTTCTGTAGGACGGATTTTTAGAATAGGATTGTTAGGTTAAAGGGATGCACATATTTAGTATTGGCAGAAAACTCCCAGTTTCTGCAACAAAGGACTGTATGGATTTGTACTCCAAACAAAATGATGAAAGTACATTTAAATCTCCTCTTTTCTAATGATTATTATTATGGATTAAATCTTACTGATCTCTTGGGAGTAAGAGTCATTTCATAGTCATGTGAATTGAATTTCCTGCCTTGCTTGTGAATTCGAACATCTTCTCTTCAGTTCTGGGCTATTTGTTTTCCTGCCTGATCACTAAACTGACAAATGTCAACATTAGGTAAGGATTGATGATAAAACTGGCATGAAGATCACTTTGGTGAAACTACTTTAGGATGCAGATGGAATTCAGCACAACCAGGATACAGTGCAACACTCTTCTCTGTGGCCAAATCTCCCTCTGCCTCAGTTTCATAAGGATACTTGTGGTTGCATTTATGGTCCACCTGTATAACCCAGAATAATTTCTCATGATCTTCAAATTGCTCACATTTGCAAGTTCCCTTTTGTCATATGAAGTAATAACCACAGGTTCCAGGGATTAGGACATGGATATTTTTAGGGCCATTATTCAGAATACCACAGATGCCTTTCCTCCTTCTTAATCAAGGTACTGTGAATTGGTTTAATTCTGGATCAAAACTTGCCATTACAGGTGCTTATGACATTCAGTTAATCAGTTCTTGATGTTTTTGGTTATGCAAGTAAAAAAACCATTTGACTACCCATATATCTCATCCCTAGGACCACTATCATCTATTAGCCATTTTTAAATAAATTCCTGTGGATCAAGACACCTTGGCTGACATGCTGACCTTGCTGCCTACTGTAGTAATTGTGTCCATCTTGCTTCTTTCAATTAAATTCGACCAACTTGTCTTTGCCATGTCAGAATTCTATTATCCCTATTGATATTAAGTATATTGGTTAGCTATTGCTGAGTAATAAACTGCAACCAAACTCAGCAACTTAACACAAATAGACTTTATTGTTATACTATTGGTCAGTTAGACAGTTTGGCTGGTGTGGGTCAGGCTTGGCTGAACTTAGTTTGGCTTACTCAAGCATCTGCTCTCAGCTTATGGTTTGACTGGAGGTTGGCTGGTCCTGGGTGGCCTTATTCATTTATCTGATAGTTGATTAACTGTCAGACAGGGCTTGTTATCATGGTAGGCTTCCATGAAAGGGTGTAGAAGAATAAGGTCTTTTGAGACCTAATGTTTGATCTACCCTATTATATTGACCAATGTAAATCATAAGGTTAGCTCAGATACAAAGGATGGTAAAATAGTCTCCACCCTGATTGAAGGGTGCCCACTCTGATGAGAATGTTACATTTGAAGAGGCAAAGATACAAGGATCCTGTTTATTACCAAGACAAAACTTGAACCCACTTTTACTTATTTCCAATATTAAAATGTTTTTCAATTATTTTTGTTTAAATTTTCCAGTAATTTACACTAATTTCCTTGCTAATTTTATTATTGCTTTTGCATAACTCTTGGATGCATTCATTTCAACTTCTCTCTTTTAATTTTCCAGAAAGTGCTTTAGGAGTGGCAATGTTTCTGAATGTTTAAATTGTTTTTAAAAAGTCTTAATTTTGCTCTCAATCTTGAGTGGTAATTTGGGTTGATATAGAATTCTAGTTTCAAAGTTATTTTTCTTAACATTTACTATTTTGAAGCATTATACTAAATTCATATGCATAATGTATTGGTCAGGGATCTCCAGAGAAACAGAACAAAGGCTATACATGTAAACATTAAGAAATGTATTATAGGAATTGACTCATGTGACTGTGGGGATTGGCAAGTCCAGTTCTATGGTTAAGGCCACAATTTCAGAACTCTGGTGAAGGTTTCAATGAATTCCCCAACAGAAGTTGGCTGGATAAAGGAGAGAGAGAAATTTTTTTTCTCTTTTCTAGGTTCCATTGACCTCCAGCTTCTGGCTGTTCCTCGTGGCTCCTCTCTCTCTGTCCAACTTCCTTTGCTTATAAAGACTTTTGTCATTTTGGATTAAGACCCAACCTCATTCAGTTTGGGCATGCTTTGACCAATAACTTTTTCAAAGATTCTTTTAACAAATGGATTCACTCTTAAAGGACCAGGGGTTGAAATGTAAACATGCATTTTATGGGGGACATGATTCCATCCCTAACACATACATAGATAAAACAGGCAGATAGCAACTCAAGCATTATGAAGAACAGTAGCCATTCTTCCCCTTCTGTAGCTTGGATTCCTGCTTTCCAGAGAAAATCATCCCAAATGAGTATAGAAAGGGAGAGCTTCAGAAGTATTTTCTTTAAGAATGATGTCTTTAGGTGTTTTCTCTGCAAGTTATATCCATTCCTAGACAAAATCCCAAAATTATGGTTTAACACATATATACTGACTCCCAAGTATAGAAGATGACACTTAAACTCTCTTACATATATCCATCCTTCTCCTTCATCCTTACAATATTTCACATTTTGAAATCAATATTCAGAGTTTACATTATTATTATTATTACATAATCACTATTTATAGTGAATATGAGTCATATAGTATATTATCAGCAAGGTGATGCTATCTCCTTGAAGACTGTGACATTCTGGAGTTGGCTTTCAGTGATCTTCAGGTCATTGGTTTTTCTGTCACATGGTACACAGATGGCAATGTTTTCTCCTTTCTCTTCTTGATTCCACTGACTTCCAATTTCTGGCTCCTCCCAGAAGCTTTTTCTTCATAAAGTCTGCAGTAATGGGACTAAGGCTCATCTTCATTCAATTGTCCACACCTACCTAAAATAACATCTTAAACTGGTCCTACTGGCAATGGGTTTAACCATAGGAATGGATTAATATTAATAGCATTTTGTTTTCTGGTGTACATGATTCAACTTATCATATGTACTAAATTGCATATCCTACATAAACCACTTCCTATTTTTGTTCTGGATTAAAAATTGCTTGGGTTTTTCAATGCTCAATTTTCTGTGCTTTTCTCCAAATTATTATTATTATTATTTTAAACAATTTATTGAAGTGTATCATTCATACATGAACATACATAAACTATAAGTGTTCAGTAAACATTGTGAACTTACAAAATAAACATACATAACATCATACAGGACTCCCACACATCACCCCACCAAAAATACTTTGCATTGTTGTGAAAGATTTGTTAACAAATTATGAAAGAGCATCATCGAAGTATTACTACTACCTATAGTCTGTATCTTACGCCCCTATAAATTTTTAAAGGATTTATTTATTTAGTTAGTTTTATCCATTTTTACTCCCATTTTCACTGTTTCTGTGTACACTTCCTGCCCTCTCTTCTCATCCTTCTCCTCCTGTCTTCACTGGGATTTGATCCTCAGAACCTCCGATGTGGGAGAGAGGCATCCTACCACCTGTGCTACCTTAGTTCCTGTTTTTTTTGGCATGCCTCGTCTTGGCTCTCCCTTGTGCCACTCTCCTGTTATGTCATCATATTGCTGTGTGGCTCGTGGGCCCTGATGGCTCACCCACTCATGAGGCCTGATGGAACACCCACACATGGGTCCTGGGGGGCTCACTCACTCATGGGGCCTGGTGGTGCACCCATGCATGGGGCCTGGGGGGCTCACCCACTCATGGGGCCTGATGGCACACCTGCTCGTGGGGCCTGGCGGCACATCCACACAAGGGGCCTGGGGGGCTCACCCACTCACGGGACCTGATGGCACACTCATGCATGGGACCTGATTGCCTGCATGCCTTCTATATTTTTCTTTCTTTATTTTTACTGGGAGGTCCCAGGGATTGAACCAAGTTCCCTTCATATGGGAGATGGATGCACAACCACCTGAGCCACATCCGTCCCCCTGGTATATCTCTTAAGGTTCACCAAAGATACTTAGAGTTACAGTTTTTTTCCCATACAGGATGGTCATATAATAAATCAGGCTTATTTTATCATCAGCATTCTAAAAACCAGACCTAAGGAGGAAAACTAGGTCTGGAGACACATGCATGGTTTCTAATATAGTGAATGTTTAGCTTACCCTGATTATCACAAAATCAGGACAACAAGAATATTTGCACTCCAAATAATTATTAAACTTTCTGACAAAACAGTCAACCACCTCTTAATATGTTCTAACTCAGCAGCTAATCCACCAGATTCTTTCACCAGGGACACTTTTCCTTGGACTCTTTAGACTCCTGATTTTGTTTGGACTTGTTATTTTCTAGGTCTGATGGCCAAATATCACCCTGGACTTCTTTCCCATCATCCAGTAAGTTCCATTTGCCCCCCTCTCTCCTGTGTTGGGTTCCTGGTCTCCTTGATGCCATGTCTTCCATATTTTTAATTTACTCTGAGATTTTGTTGGAGCACACTCTCTACTAGCTTCTTGAAAATGAACATCCAAAGACAAATTTTTGAGTTTTGCATGTCTGAGAATGTCTTTATTCTGTTTTCACATTTTATTGTCAGTTTAATTGGCTGTAGAATTCTCTAACTTAGATATATATATATAAATCTTTTTAAGGCTTTTTTCCATTATCTCCTGGTCACAATTTTGAGGAAATTCTGCTTCCCCAATCTTTTGTATGTTGTTGGGGTTAAGAGATAATCCATACATTATACTCCATTTTCCTTACTAGAGTTTTGAGAGAAAAAGGTGAGTGTGACCAAAGAAGTCAGCTTTATTTTTGACAAAAGCTGGATGGATGGACATTATTTTATCCAACTCTTATTCATCTTATTGATGAGGGAGGGATTCCTGCCCCAGGTTTATAGAGATAGCTGAATTCAAAACACTGCAATGGACAAGTGAAATTGACCAATGTTTATTAGCCCCATAAACTCACACCCAGGGGAAGAAGGACAATGAACACCATGCAGGGCCACATGGGAGCTGGACTCAGGAGCAGAGTGAGCCAGCAGGGACCATGAGAATCAAATCTGTAGTAACAAGAGAGTGGAACACCCTGGTTCTCAGGAGAGGATGTGATTGGCTTGTTTGAATAATCCTGTTGCCTGGCAGGGAACTGAAATACACTAGTCAGGGATAAGCAAACACTTTGGTTATCTTGATAAAGAAGGTTATTTGACTAGGGAACCTTATCTGAAGGTGCAGAGTAAGGAGGGGAATTGCAGTTAGGGTATTTCACCAGATGTTAAGGCAGCACATAATACTGAGCCTTGATTTTAGGCCTCACACCTCAGACATGGCTTAAAAGTACAATAGCAAAAGTCTTCTTAATACTGTAACCAGAAAGACACAGCTTTACCCACTCTATGTCAGCAGAGCTCAACCATCATGAGGGTGCAGGTCCTTTCACCATATACCAGAGAGCTCATGGGAGCACAGATCTGCAAGAGAGGCTGAAGTTTAGTCCCAAACAATCCAATCAAGTAAGCCATTCCATTTCTGGGGCATAAGGTTGTGGGACTAAAGACCCAGGAGGAAGAATGTGAGGAGGGAGGCAGTGCATTTGCTTTCCAGCATCTGTGTTCTTAATGACCTGAGGTTTTCTTAATGACAGCTTTTGGGAACTTTTCCATCCCCACAACATTTTGCAATGTCACATATTTTACTTTTTTGCCCATCTTTCCCCCCCAATTTTCCATGTTGGATACTCATGCACCTTTATACCCTGGAAATTCTTGTTCTTCTGGAACACTTTTCTGGAATTGTTTATTGATAATTTTTTTTCTCACACTCCCTCTCCTTCACAAATCTTATCTTTTAGCTCCCTGGATTCATTAAGTCAAGTGTCCTTTTCTAATTTCTTTTCATTGTGCAAACTTTTCTTATCCTTTAAAACAATTTTTTAAAAACACACTTAGACTACGTAAATGTTACATAAAAAATACAAGGATTCCCATATGCCCCACTCCCCACACCTCCCACAGCCTCCCACACAAACATCCTTCATCAGCGTGGCACATTTATTGCAATTGATAAACTCATCCTGGGGCACTGCCACTCACCATGGACCATAGTTCACATTGTAGTCTACACTTTCCCCACACAGTTCCACACGCTATGGGCAGATATAAAATGGTCTATATCTGTGGTTGCAACATCACTCAAGAGTATTCCCAAGCCCTAAAAAAGCCGCCGTATTATAATCGTTTTTCCCTCTCCCTGCCCTGAGAGCCTTCAGTGGCCACTGCCCCCACATCACTGTTGTAATTTCTTCTATTGCTAGAATCACAATATGTCTATGGTAGAATACCAGTAAGTCCATTCCAGTCCATAGGCTATTCCCCAATCCTGAGACCTCTGGGATGGCAATATCCACTCCACCTCCAATTGAGAGGGGGCTTCGATCCTATGCAGCTGATAGATGGGACTCACTTGCTTGCAGTTGTAGGCTCTCTCGTTTCCTTGGTATGGTGGTTATCAATCCTCACCTCCTTGTTAGTTGTTCTGGGTGAGCCCAATGAACTGTGAGCAGGTGTTGCAACTCTGCTGAGGCTCTAGGCCCAGCTGGCACATGGACAGCCCAAAGACTCCGGTCTCTTGGATGTACACCTACAAACTCCAGCACCAAGTATAGGTTAAATAGAAGGGACAGATGAGCCATGTTTAGGGAAGCCATAACTAAGTCCAACTCTGTCACTCTCAGGAACACAAACTCCAAAGTAGGGCCCACTGACAAGGCACCAAATTCTGGAGCTATCTTCCCTGATCATAGGACCTGGGTGTCTCCAGAGCCCCAAGGAGCCCCACTATTTGGGGTAGTATCTACTTTAAAAGTCTATGAGATCCTGCGGAGATGTGCACAAGCACCACTCCTGGGATAACCGCCTGACTCACCTTGAAGTCTCCCAGCCATACAAACTTATTTGTCTTTACCCATTCCCCCCTTTATTCAAGGTCCCTTTCCAGTTGCATTGCTAGCCAGTGCCTGACAGCAATCCCTCAGTGCCAGGGAGGCTGACCCCTGGGAACCATGCACCACACTGGGTGGAAAGCAATGCACCCATATGTTGAGCCTGACTCAGAGAGAGGCCACATCTGAGCAACAAGGAGGATCCCAGGAGGAAACTCCTAGGCACCTCACAACACTAGGCCAAGTTTTAATTTTAAGAGAAAAGGATCTTAAGCATAGTCATCAATATCAAGTGCCCATCAATGGATCATCCTCCCTCACCAGTCATTGTCCCTGCACTTGGGGGACTGTTGCTGTTCCATTAGAGAATGTGGCAGAGCCCTCCAGGATGGGAATTCAATATTCCCTTGGTTATTGTGTGAGTCTCCACCCATGGTGACAATGTCCCACAAACACTTGACCATATTTATATACCTTATATGCATGTCCAGGTGAGCCTCCTCCCATGCATCCCTCATCACTGACCCCCCATACCAATGAGCCTCCCCTGCCCTAGTTGTAACCCCTCCATGATCCAAAGCCTCCCCCAAAATGAAGCCAACAAAATAGCCAAATACAACCAATAGGAAAATGAAACAATAATGATAGGTTTAAATAAAATAAATAAAATACATAAAAAATTTTAAAAACTGAAAATAAAATTAAAAGATTGGGATATTAAAAATAATGAAAAATATTTAATTTTTTTTTACACTTTGCCTTTTATCACTGCAACATCTGGTGTCTTGAATGTACAGTGACATTTCCTTCAATTTATTCCCCAGTATCTTTTATCGGCTCTTGTCTCTTCTAACATTCACTTTGTTTCTATAGGTTTTTGTGCCTTTCTAACTTTTTAAATTATCTCTTAAGTGGAGTTCCTGGGGAGAGCTGAGATAACATGAGAGTTTGATCTGATATGTAGTACCAATAGATATCCTTGCATATTGCATTTGTCATTCTAGGGCAAGTGATGTTTAAAAACAAAAGAACTCTCTAAATCTCAGCAGTGTAATATTTCATGTATGTATATACGTATGTATTTATGCTCATATGGTGGTCCTTTTTAAGTCCTTGTGGGTAGAGGCAAGAAGACTTTGCTCTCTAGAGTCATTCTGGACCCTTCTTTAGAAATTCACTAGAGTGGATTGTAGGGTAGATTTTAAGGGTCAGGCCTGGAAGCAATACACATTTACCCTCCCTTCATTAGCTAGAGTTTGTCATGTGGTAGAGGGCTTGGACATGTGATTTAGTCATGTACCAAGAGAAGAGCAGAGAACAGAACAAAGCCAAATATCTTTAGGTGATGTGCTCAGTTCTCTCCATCAGATCCACATTGAGTACTACACAGTCCTGTGAGCTATGAAACAAAGAAATAAATTGTCCCCTTCCCCGGCCTTAATGCCCTGTAACTCAAACAATATATAGTAGTGAAAAAGAGTCAGGAAAATAGCAGTAAACAAGAATAGAAAACACACTGTTTATGGAAATTCTGAAATCTTACTTGCCAGGCAATGTGATGGCCCCTACCTTGCCTGTGAGGGAATTTCCTTATCAGGTCCTGTTTTTGCTCTATGGAACATCTCCTTTGTCCTTCATTCTCCACAGTCTTGACCTTTCCCTCTGGCATGACCTTCCAGAACTTCTTTTAGCCACATCTGAAGTGGAGGCTGAGAAGGTTTTGCAGCCTATTTCCTACCTTAGAGTTGCTTTAAGGCTTACTGAATAGGCATGATATTTCCAAAACCAGAGTTTAAGTGTCTATGGCAATATAATTATCTCAGAAACTTAGATTTAAGATATAGTTGTATTCAATCACTTCCATGTGCCAATAACCACATCCAAAGTTTTTTCCTAGACATAGTACTCCAATATGCCTTATTTCTTTAGTTATTCATCCATATGTTTTTGTTACTTAAATTTATAGCTTGAGTAATGTATGACAATAGTCATGGATGCAAGGTCACAACCCTAGTCAGACCTCTGCCATCAGTCTGTCTTAATAGGCCTTTGTCATTCAAAATCTGTATCAATAACGTATCTTACTGTTTGGGATCAAAAAGTCAGCAATTCAACTCCTCACTTACAATTTTTTTAAACTTCTCTATTCTTTTAAATTTCTGCTTGCAAATATGGTAATTCTCTGAGTTAATCTCTTTGTTGTAAATCCTTGCTATATAAATCGAATAGTAGCCAAAATGAACTATTAATGATCTATATTACAATCTCTTTCTCTAGACCTATAAGTTGAATAAACAAGAGTATGACTTCAAAGTTTTAACCACTCTTTTACTAAGGCATAATGGGGTCTTCTGCTTCCAGCCTTTGATATTAGGGTCCTCAGTAGCTGCCTCCCATCTTCTAAGTCATATGTGATATACTTTAGCTTGTTGATATAGCATCACCCCACTTCAAAGTACAGTCTGTTTTAGTCACATTAATTATTGACCAAAAGTAGTAATATGTCCCAATTTCCATGCAATGGGACTTGGAATGATAGTCTAGTGGGATTCCAAAGAAGGAGAAGAGAGTCAGATATTCTGAGTTCTAGTAATTTTTTTCATAGACCTCTTGATTTTGATATTGGCAATGTGTAGTCTGATGCCAATATGGTACTCTTACCTTTAAAAAGATATTCAAACCTATACTCCCACACTTATTGATGCTAAAAATAAAACAGAATATTTTTACAATCTCAACAAAATGAAAATTCAGAACACTTGTATGTATTCCATTCTATTATTTTCTGAACTTTATTAATTTAAAATGCAACTATAAAATTAAAAATGTGAATATAATACTAGTTTTCTATAATTATATTACCTTATGTACTGCATTGTGTTGTTCAAGAATTGATTTCCAAGCTCCCATGTCTCCCAGAGGGGGCGGAAAAAAAAAAGCAGGAACTGTTAAAATCAACTTTTTTCAGAGTTCTGGAAAACACATAAAGTTTACAGCAATGAAGTGAATGCTGAATCAAGAAAATGGCAACTTCAAAAGGTAGAAGAGCTTTGTGGTGATCTTAATTACCCTTGCTTTATACTCTTTATGGCTTGGCACTGGTTTTGAAGATGACAGCCTGAGTCCCAAATGAAAGACCCTGATCCCTGGTTCTGGAAGGAGTTGAGAATACCTTATGCACCTATTATTGTGTGTGTTTGCTGTAACTTGTCTGGAGGCTATCTGAAGGATTGACATGGTATGCAACATCTGTTTCATCTATCTCAGAAAACATTCAGTATAGAAAAGGGGTAGGTATTTCTTGAAAACTTTGTAAGATGAATTAAAAAAACCTGCAGCTGCCTTGGGGGAAATATTATGATTGAGATGTACAAAAAAAGACCTACAGCCTGTGAGAAAAAGTAAGAGAGAGTTTCCTTGGGTAAATTAGCGCATTAAAAAGCACCTGTGTAGGCCACAGGTGTAGCTCAGTGGTTGAGTGCCTGCTTCTCATGTACAAGGTCTTGGGTTCATTCCTCAGTACCTCTTTTAAAAAGCACCTGGGTATAGGGGGTATTTAGATAGCCATGTGCATACAAAAGGCAAGATGCATACCAAGAAAAGAACTGAAAAAACCCTAAACTTTCAAATTGGCCTAATTTCCAGGCCAGTGCAAGCCTAAGTATTGAAGTAATGTCCTAGCACATAGCTAGTCTGAAAATACTGGGAGAGGTGTTTCTTTTCCATTCTGGTATTCAAGAAAATCTTTACCAAAACACTAGCTTAACACAAGATAAAGGAACAGAGACTACAGTGACCACACATGACAAGAAATACAATCTTTGCAAAAAGACTGTATTGTTTAGAAAAGCCATGAAAAATGTATGACTATAGTCTCCAACAATGAAAAGAAAAACCCAGCAAACCCTGGGAAATAATGAGTATCAGATTTCCAGGGTTACCACATTATACTATTTTCCAAACCATCAAATTCTGGTTTCTTTGGACCAGGGATTCAGTTCTCACCTTATCCCTTAACTCTTTTATTTTACTATAAGCTGTAAAAAGAAACCAGACTGCACTTTCCACATTTAGCTTGGATATCTCTTCAGCTAAATATCAAAGCTCATCACTTTAATGTCCACCTTCCATCTGACATGAGAACTCAGTTTTGCCAATTTCTCCACTACTTTAAATCTAGGGTCATCTTTTTTTCTAATTTGCAACAACACCTTCATAATTTCTAAGTCCTCATTGGAAGTACATTTAGCATCTCTATTTCTACCAACAGTCTCTTCAAAGAAATCTAAACCTCTTCTGTCAAGCCCCTCACAATTCTTCCAGCCTCTCTGCATAAACCAATTCCAAAGTCATTTCTACATTTTTTTTTTGGCATTTGCAATAGCAGTACCCCACTCCCATTGCTAGAATCTGTTTTAGTGTCCAGGGTTGCTCAAAGAAGATACCATGAAATGGGTTAGCTTTAAACAATGGGAATTTATTACCTTACAAATTAAGGCCATGAGCATATAAAAATCCAGGCATCATCAAGGCTATGCTTTCTTCCTGAAGACCAGCTGCTGGAAATCCTTGGGTCCTCAGCCACATGGCAAGGCATATAGCATCATCTCCTAGACTCTCTTCTCTCCCAGGTTTCATTGCTTTCAGCTACTTGCTTCAGTGGCTTTTTCCCTCCATTTCTCTGTATTTATTCTATTCATAAAGGAGTCCAGAAAGAGGATTAAGACTCAATCTGTTTGAGATGGATCACACTCTAAATGAAATAAATTCATTAAAAGGCCCTACTTACAATGGTTTTACATCCACAGGAATGGATTATTTTAAGAACATATTTCTCTGGTGTAAATACAGCTTCAAATCACCAAGATGCTTAGGGACCAAAAGGAAATCAAGTTGACCAAAATAGGCATTATGAGCATACTAAGAGGAGCGATAGTAAGGAAGAGAAATCATATTTAAATTTTAAAAGGCAAGCAATGTTACCAACATGGTGATATAAGATATCCCCTGGAAAAGGCTCCCCTAAGAATCAACAAATAAAAGGGCGAATTCCACTTAATTAGAACTTTGGAGGATGATAGAGACTGGAGAAGGACTCCACAATTACTGAATCAAAGACAAAGTGAAAAAATCTCCAAGAAAGTGCAGGAATTTTCCATCCTGGTCATAGCCTGAATCCCTCACCCACACTCAGTCACAGGAAGCTTAGGAGTCATACAGGGGCAGTACAGTCAGGGTCTATCTTGCCACAGATGCAGAATATAAAGACACTCAGAAGAGTAAGTTTTAATCCCATGCATATCCAGGCACAGGGACCCAAATCTGCAGAGACCCAGGACAAAATGCATGATGTTGAGGCAGGTTGCATACATGAGGGCCCCTAAGAAAAAATTAAAAGAGATAGACAACTGCAGAACTGTTGACTAGAGATGTGTCCACTCAATCTAGTTTCCATTGGTTATATAATCTAAGCAAAAATTGGACACTACCGGATGGACCCACCTTTCTTGATTGACTCCCTCTTGGTATCCAGAGCAGCATACCTTAACACTGAAGAAGCTGGAGGCAGAATAGCCTCACAGGACTAAAGAAAAGGGGGTGAAAGAACTGCTGTAAGACAGGAGAGATTTCAGAATTGAAAATTGAAAATGTAAGGAAAAAGGGTACTGACTGAGGGAGAGAATTTAAACAATTCATGGAATCTGGGGAAAAACTCAGCACAAAAAACAAATAGAACACATAAAGATTCTCAGAGAAGGAAAACAGGAAAGGAAGATGTCTCCTGGAACTGAAACAATTGAACAAAAAGTGCAATTTTCTTATCCTGCATATCCAGGTTAAGAATCAGATACAGAAGAGCTGAGAAAATCTGTTCAGTTAAACACAGGGCACTCTATAGGTCTAGAATAATTTGGAACAAGCATCAAAGAAGAACCTTAATACAAAGCCAATCATAAATAAAACCCTAGACAAGAGGGAGAAGCAAACATTTAGAATTAACTAATCAAGGGAATCAGATACCAAGACAACAGAAAAAAATTACAAGTCATACTATGAGACAGAAATATATGACTCTGTGATCGTTTGAAGATACATGTACCCCAGAAAAGTATCTTCTTAAAGTTAATCCATTCCTATGGATGTGGAGCCATCCTAAGGATCTTTTGGTGAGTAAGATCCAAACTTTAAGGTGTGACCCACCACTTTCAGTGTGGGTCTTTATCCAATTAATGGAGTTCTATATAAGAAAATGAAATTCAAATAAAGAGATATAGAAAACCATGGAAAAAAGTAGCTGAAAGCTACAAAATCCAGTAGAGAAAATAGAGGCCAACAGATGCCAACATGTGCCTTGCCATGTGGAAGAGCAGTCCAAGATTGCTGGTATCTGGTCTTTGGGAAGAAGGCATATTCTTAATGCCTTGGTTCAACACTTTTCTCAGCCTCCACACTGTAAGTTTTTGTAAGTTAATAAATTCCCATCATTAAAAGACAACCAATGTTATGGTATTTGCTTTGAGCAGCTTTAGCAAACTAGTCAAGGGAACAAATGAAAACTTCAGAGAAGACACAAAATTTAGAACCAATAATCAAATAAATTCAAACATATCTAAATCAATTCAATGAAAATATGGATATAGAGTTAAAGGATATGAAGAAGACAATGTGTGAGCATAAAGTAGAATTTGAAAGTATGAAAAGAAACACACTGGAAATTATGGTGATGAAAGACAAAAGAATGGAGGTTAAAAATACAGTAGAAGCATACAACAGCAGATTTGAACAGGCAGAAGAAAGAATCAGTGAACTAGAAGACAGGGCAAGCAAAATCATAGAAGAACAGATAGGGAATAGAATAGAAAACAAATTGGGCAATGTCTCAGGGATTAGAGTGATAGCATGAATCATGCAAATATATGTGTCATGCCTGTCACAGAAATAGAAAAGATGGAGAAACATGCAGAAAGAATATTTGAGGAAATAATGGCTCAACATATGCCAACTCTTATGAAAGACATAAATAGACATGTCCAAGAAGCACAACAGAACTTCACAAGATGAATAACTCAGATGAAATGGACAAGTTCCTAGAAACACAGAAGCAGCCCACACTGACAAAAGAAGAAATTGATCAACTCAACACACCAATCACAAGTAACAAGATTGAATTAGTCATCAAAAACCTCCCAAATAAGAAGAGCCCAGTCTTTACAGGTGAATTCTACCAAACATTCTGGAAAGAACTAACAACAATCTTACTTAAGCTCTCCCAAAAATTAGAAGAGGAGGGAACATTGTCTAACTCATTCTATGATGCTTACAATACTCTAATACCAAAGCCACACAAAGAAGTCAAAAGAAAGGAAAACTATAGACCAACCTCTCTAGTGAACCTAAATGCTAACATCCTCAACAAAATACTAATCTTATTCAACACCACATCAAATGAATTATACACCATGTCCAGTGGGTTTCGTCCCTGGTGTGCAAGGATGGTTCAGTATTAGAAAACCAATCTATGTAATATACCACATTAACAGATTGAAAGAGCAATATCACATGATCATCTCTATTGACGCAGAAAAAGCATTCAACAAAATATAGCACCTTTTCATAATAAAAATACTTCAAAAGATAGGAATAGAAGCAAACTTCTTCAACATGATAAAGAGTATATATGAAAAACCCACAGCTAACATCATATTCAATGGTGAACCATCAGGTGAATGACTCACTTCTCTTCTCCTGGGGCCTTCTCTCCAACGTCAAAACTCCAACATCGAAACTGCTTCTCAAAAACTGCTCCCTCTGTTCTTTGTCTTGCTTTTTATATTTGATTCCCCCATTCACCAAGGGGTAGGGCTCAACGCCCTACTGACGTGGCCCAGTCAACACCCTAATCATAACTTAATCATGCCCAGATTAGCAGATCAGCTTACAACTGATTCAATTATATTTCTGGAATTCATAATTACATCAAATTTCCCAACGGCTACAGTAGGTTCTAGATGTAAGCTGTTTAATGCAAATTCCATGGTACCCAACAAAGAAAGTATTTCAAACATTTACAGAAACAAGTAGAAAAAAGGGATCAGTCAGATATATCACAAAATATCAACTATACAGAAAAGAAGATTGCAGCAAAGGAAAGAAAGACTAAAACATATATGATAACTAAAAGCCAAATGACAAAATGGCTGAAGTAAGTACTGTATTTACAGTAAGCATACTGAATATTAATGAATTAAACTTCCCAATCAAAACATACATATTGGCAGCATGGATAAAAAAGCAGAATCCAACTTTATATTGTTTAAAAGAGATTCACTTAAGACCCAAAGACACAAATAGGTTGAAATAGAAAGGACAGAAAAAGATATTCCATGCAAATTATAACCAAAAAATAATTGGGGCAGCTATACTAATATCAGGCAAAATAAACTTTAAGTCAAAAGCTGTTATAAGAGACAAAGAAGGACACTGTATATTAAGAGGGGCATCCCACCAAGAAGAAATAAAAATCACAAATATTTATACACCTAACCATGGTGCCCCCAAATACGTGAGACAGACCGTGGCAAACCTGAAGGAAGAAATAAACACATCAACAATAATAATTGGAGAGTTCAATACACCATACTCATCAATAGAACATCTAGACAGAAGATCAATAAGGAAATATGTAACTTGAATAATATGGGACTGTACTCCATGATAGAGCAAATGTTGGTTCAACAAACAAGTCTAAATAAATTTTAAAAGATTGAAATTATACAAAGCATATTCTTTGACCATAATGCACTGAAACTGGAAATTAATACTAAGTGGATTATTGGAAAATCCACAAATATATGGAAGTTAAATAATACACTTTGAAACAATCAGTGGGTCAAAGAACAAATTACAAAGGAATTCAGTAAATACCTTGAGGCAAATGAAAATGAGAACACAATATATCAAAATTTATGTGATGCAGTGGAGGCAGAGTTGATAGGGAAATTTATACCCCTTAATGATTGCATTAACAAAGAGGAAAGCTAAAATCAAATACTTTACTGCAAAGTGAAGGAACTACAAAAACAGCCATTCACTAAATATAAAGCAAGCAGAAGGAAAGAAATAACATAGAATAGAATAGAAATAAATGAAATTGAGAATAAGAAAACAGTAGAAAGCACTAACAAAACCAAAAGCTGATCCTTTGAAAAGATCGATAAATATGACACCCTTAGAGAGAATGATATAGAAAACAAGAGAGAGGACACAAATAAATTAAATCAGAAGTGAGAGGGGGTGATTAACACTGACCCCAAAGAAATAAAGAGAAATAAGAGGATCCGATGGAGAAATACATGCCAATAAATTAGACAACTTATATGAAATGGACAAATTCCTAGAAACACAAAAATCAATCTACACGGACTCTAGTAGAAACAGAAAACCTCAACAAGCCAATATCCAATAATGATATGGAATCAGTCATTAAAAATCTCCCAGCAAAGAAAACACCAGGGCCAGATGACTCACAGTTGAATTCTATCAATCATTTAAAGAATAATTAATACCTACCCTGCTCAAACTCTTCCAAACATTTAAGTGGAGGGAACACTAATCAATTCATTCTATGAGGCCAACATCACACCAATACCATAGCCAGAAAAAGTATAAGAAATGAAAATGAAATACCGATTCTTAAATAAACATAGATGAAAAAAATCCTCAACAAAATACTTGCAAATGAATCTGACAGCCCTCACAATCAGAAACAGAGTGGGCATCATCATACCCAAATCCTCAAGATTGGTGAATGAACAGGGACTAAAGTAGACATTATTATGCTATTATTATTCTATTATAGACTAAGTATTATTCTAGCAATGGAAGAATTTGTATCATTGATATAAAGGCAGTGGTCACCAAAGGTTCTGAGGAGATGGGGAGGGAAAAATAAGTGTAACATGGGGGAATTTTTAGGACATTGGAATTGTCCTGCATTACATTGCAATAACAGATGTAGGCCATTTTACATTTTGTCAAAACCTATAAAATTGTGTAGGGCAAAGTGTAACCTATAATGCAAACTACAATTCTTTGAAAAGACCGATAAATATGACACCCTTAGAGAGAATGATAAAGAAAACAAGAGAGAGGACATAGTATATTCTTCAATATGTGTTCATCAAATGTAACAAGTGTACCACACTAATGAAAGATGTTGTTAATGTGGGAAAGTGTGGGAGGGGGAGGGGATATAGTATATGGGAATACCTGTATTTTGATGTAACATTTATGTAATCTCTAGCTTCCTTAACAATAAAAAATATTTTAAAAACTAATTTTTATTTAATATTTCCCTTTTTGGTCAAGGAAGGTCTTTTTCCAAATGCATCAATAGTTGGTGCTTGATAATAATTCCTCAGTGTCAAGAAGGCTCATCCACAGGAGTCATGTCCCACACTGGGGGGAGGGAAATGTGCTTATATGTTGAGTTTGGCTTAGAGAGAGGCCACACTTGAGCAACAAGGAGGATTTCATGGGGGAACTCTTAGGCAATATATATTACTAGGCTAAGTTTCAATTCTACAAGAACAAGGTTCATAAGTACAAGCATCAATATCAAGGTTCTGGCATATTTGTCTATCCTCCTTCACTAGGCACTGCCCATGTACCCTAGGGATTCATGCCACTCTACTAGAGAATGTAACAGGACTCCCCAGGATGGGAATTCATTATTCTTTCCACCCCCAAGACAACACTCCATGACCACATGAACACATTCATATTCCATAGAGGCATACCCCAAGTGAATCCCTCCCCACAGCACCCCCACTGACACCTCACACCAATGATCATCCCTTGCCAGAATTGTGACCCTTCTGAAATCCAAAACCCCCCAAAGCTCCCCCAAACAAAGCCAAATAATAACTTAAAATAGTAAAAAATTAAAATAAAAAGTAATTAAAAAGAAAATAAATAATTTCTTAAAAAAATTATGCCTTTCATCACCATAAGATCTGTTATCTTTTATGCAAAGTGATAATGTCTTATGTATGTTCCCCTATACATAAGACATTTATTTTTCTATATTTCCAAAGAAGATTGAAAGCATATTGAATTACCATCCTAGGGAGTTCTGCAACATTCTCTAATAGGACTGCAAGAATCCCCTGAGAACAAGAGTAGTGCCTAGTGAAGGAATAGAGGCCATTATGCCAGGCCCTTGATATTAATGTTTGTACTTATGAAGCTTTTCTTGTGAAATTGAAACTTAGCCTAGTATTATATACTGTCTAAGAGTTACTTCCTGAAAGCCTCCTTGTTGGTCAAATGTGGCCTTTCTCTAAGCATATAAATACACTGGCCTGGGACATGACTCCCAGGGATGAGCCTCCCTGGCACTGAAGGATTATTACCAAGCACCAAATAGCAATGCATCAGGAAAAAAGACTTGGCACAAAAAGGGAAATATTAAATACAAACGAGTTTTTATGGCTAAGAGATTTCAAAGTGAGTCAGGAATCATTCCAGAGGTTACGCTTATTCATTTCTCAGCAGGATCTCATTGACTGCCACAGTAAACAGTGCCTCAAACATCAGGGCTCCTAAGGGTTCTTGAGACATCCAGATACTATAAGAAAGGCAGAGAAACTCAAGAATTGAACACCCTATTAGTGGGCCTTGCTTTGGAGTCATACTCCCCAGTATAACAGAGTTAGACTCATTTATAATTTCCCTACATATGGCTCTTCTGCCCTTTTTATTTGAACCTATATTTAGCACAATACTTGTTAAATATGTGTCCCAGAGACTTAAATTTTTGGCCTGTTCATGTGTTGTTTGAACCCTGAATCTCAGCAGAGTTGCAATACCTACTCTCCAGTTCATTGTACTCACCCAGGACAACTAACAAAGAGATAATGAAGGACAACCCACTTTCCAAAGAACAGATAATGCCAGCAACTGCAAGCAAGATATTTCCATCCATCTGCCCCATGGGGTCTAGCCCCCTCTCAATTAGAAACAAAGTGGGCATCACCATCTCCAAATCCTCAAGATTGGGGAATAAACAATGGACTAAAATAGAGTTATTATTCTATTATAGACTTATTATTATTCTAGCAATGGTAGAACTTTTATCACTGATATAAAGGCAGTGGTCACCAGAGGTTCTGAGGGGAGAGAGAGGAAACAATAGAATAATATGAGGGCATTTTGGGGACATTGGAATTGTCCTGCATGACATTGCAATGATGGATACAGGCCATTATACATTTTGTCAAAAAGTGTAAAATCATGCGGGGCAGAGTGTAAACTGTAAAGTATACTCCATGGTTAATAGCAATGCTTCAATATGTGTTCATCAAATGTAACAAATGTCCCACACTTATGAAAGATATTGAAAGATATTCCAACATTATTGGAAATTTTGGGAGGGGGAATGGTGGGGCATATGGGAATTTTCTACATTGTTGATGTAACATTTATGTAATCTAAAACTTCATTAAATATAAAAATAAAAAAATTTAAAAAGACTTAGGTTACAGAAAAGTCACACAGAAAATATAGGAGATTCACATATATGCCCGCCCCTCCCTCTCTCACATTAACTCGTATTAATGACATCTTCCATGAGTATGATACATTTGTTATAATTGATGAACAAATACTGAAGTGTTGCCACTAAACATGGTCAATGTCTTACATTATGCTTCACATTCTGTACTGTGCACTTTTATAAGTTCTAAAAACATGCATAATGGCCTATACCCATTATTGCAAGATCATGCAGAACAATGCCAATGCTCTGAAAATGCCCCACACTCCATCCATTCTTCTGCCTTCTCACCTCAGAGCACATGGTAACCACTAGGTTGCAATTTTTGAAAAATAATGTTCTGGTTATGTGCATAAATATTGAGGGCTTGATATATTGGTCTGTGTTCTTTTGTTAGGCACTGGCTATGTTCTTGAGACACTTGCCTCTCTACATGAGGACCTAGAAAGACTCCCCAGGATGGGTGATTAATATTTTCTTGTTTATTGTGGGGATCTCCACCCACTGAGATAATGCTCTATGACATGATGAACACTTTCACATTCCATAGAAGCATGCCTCAGGTGTGCCCTTTCCCACATATCCTTCCACCCCCAACACTCTGCACCAATAACCCTCCACTTCCATATTTGCTAAAAGAACATTCCCACCATTGTAGTTTTAACCACAGACTTACAAGTCCCCAGAATTCACCTGCTGCTTCTTCTAGCCCTCACCCCAGTTCCATGGTTAATCCAACCAAACCCTCCACCCTGTTCTCATTCACATTCCAGCATCATTAAGCCCACTCATATCCCTGCACTGCGATCACACCCACCTACTACCAAAACACTCCCTTCCACTTTATCATAGGTTTTGCCTATATAGAGCCTCAGCTTACCACATTCTAATCCCTTTCTGTCTCCTGATATTCTGTCTTTTAGCCTCTAGCTCTCTGAGTCTGTTCCATTTGCTTAGGGAATATCAATGAATATCATGAAATATTTGTCCTTTAGTGAATAGCTTGCTTCACGCAACAGAAATTCTTCAAGATTCATCCCTATTGCACCATGTGTCAACACTTAATTTCTTCTTACAGCTGAGTAGTATTCCATTGTGTGTATATACATACATATATATATACCACAATTTTTCTATCCATTTATCTGTTGATGGATGCATGGGTTGTTTCCAACATTTGGCAATAGTGAATAATGCTGCTATCAACATTGGTGTGCATACATCTGTTCATGTCTTTGCTTTCAATTCTTCTGGGTATATACTCAGCAGCGGGTTTACTGGATCATATGACAGTTCTATATTTGGCTTCCACAATTGTTGCACCATTCTACATTCCCACTGGCAGTGGATGAGGGTTTACTTTCCTCCTCATCTTCTCCAACAATTGTAATCCTGTGTTTTGTTTTTTAATGGCCACCAGTCTAATAGATGTAAGATGATATTTCATTGCAGTTTTGATTTGCATTTCCCTAATACCTAGTGACTTTGAGCATCTTTTCATGTGCTTTATAGCAATTTGTATTTCCTCTTTGGGAAAGTGTCTATTCAACTCTCTTGTCCATTTTTAATTTAGTTTGCTTGTTTTTTTTTATTTTTGAGATGTATGGTTTCTTTATATATGCTGGCTATAAGGCCTTTATTGGATAAGTGGTTACCAAATATTTTCTCCCATTGAATAGACTGTCTTTTCACTTTTTTTGACAAACTCCTTTGAAGCACAAAAGTTTTAAATTTTGAGCAGTTCTCACTTATCTATTTTTTTCTTTCATTGTTCATGCTTTGGGTGTAAAATTTATATAACTGTTTCCTATTATAAGATCTTGTAGATGATTCCCTACATTATCTTCTAGGAGCTTTATGGTCTTGGCTCTTACATTTAGGTCTTTGATCGATCTTGAATTAATTTTTTATAGGGTGTGAGATGGAGATTCTCTTTCATTCTTTTGGATATGGATAGCAAGTTCTCAAAGCACCATTTTTTGAAGAGGTGATTCTGTCCCAGTTCAGTGTACTTGTTGGCCTTTTCAAATATCACTTGACTATATATGTGAGGAGCTATATCAGAACTGTCAATTTGGTTCCATTTTTCGGTATGTCTATCTTTGTGCCAATACCATGCACTTTTGACCACTGAAGCTTTGTAGTATGCTTAAAATCAGGTAGCATGATTACTCCAATTTTGCTTTGCTTTTTCAATAAGTTTTTGGCTATTCAGGGTCTCTTGCCCTTCCAAATAAATTTCATAATTAACTTTTCCAATCCAGTAAAAGAATGCTGCTGTAATTTTTATTGGGATTGCATTAACTCTGTTAATCAATTTGGGTAGGACAGGCATATCAATAATGTTTAGTCTTCCAATCCATGAATGTGGAATATTCTTCCATTTATTTAAGTCTTCTTTGATATCATTTCACAATGTTGTGTAGTTTTCTGCATACAAGTCCTTTACATCTTCAGTTATGTGTATTCCTAGATATTTAATTCTTTTAGCTGTTATTGTAAATGGAACTTTTTTCTTGATTTCCAACTCAGATTGCTCATTATTGGTGTACAGAAATGATACTGATTTTTGCATGTTGATCTTATATCCTGCTACTTTACTGAACTCCTTTTTCAGCTTTTGAAGCTTTGTTGTAGATTATTCAGGGCTTTCTATATATAGGATCATATCACTTCAAATAATGAAATTTTTACTTCTTCCTTTCCTCATTAGATGCCTTTTATATCTTTTTCTTGATTAAGTACTCAAGCATGTATTTCTAACACACTGTTAAGGGTGGTGACAATTGTCATCCATGCCTTGTTCCAGATTTTAGAGGAAAGCCTTTGGCATTTCACCATTGAATATGATGTCAGCTGTGGGTTTTTCATATACAGTCTTTATCATGTTGAAGAAGTTTCCTTCTCTTTCTATCTTTTGAAGTGTTTTTATCAAGAAAGAATGCTGTCTTTTGTCAATTATTTTTTTCTGCATCAATATAGATGATCATGTGATTTTTCTCCTGATTTGTTAATATGGTATATTACATTGATTTTCTTATGTTGAACCATTCTTGTATATGAGGGATGAAACATGAAACCCACTTGATCATGGTGCATAATTCATTTGATGTGTTGTTGAATATGATTAGCAAGTATTTTGTTGAGGATTTTAGCATCCAGTCTCATTAGAGAGATTGGTCTGTAGTTTTCTTGTGGCACATTTATGTACTTTCTAAAAATTTTATTTTAATCCTCCCCTTGTTGTTGTTTGTGCTCACTGTCTGCTTTCTGTGTCCATTCACTGTGTGTTCTTTCCATGTTTGCTTGTCTTTTCTTCCCATCTTTCTCCTTATGAGGCACTGGGAACTGACCCCAGGACCTCTGATGTGGGAGAGAGGCAGTCAATTCCTTGAGCCACTTCATCTCCTTGGTCTTCTGCATCTCTCACTGTCTCTCCTCTGCATCTCCCTTTTTTACATCATCTTGCTGTGCTAGCTTAACTCTCTGCAGGATGCAGGCCATCAGCTCTCCATGGGGCATGGGCCAGCTTGTCTTCACCAGGGGGGCCTGGGAATTAAACCTGGGGCTTCCCATATTGTAGATGGGAGCCTAATCATTTGAGTCACATCTGCTTCCCACATTTACTTTTGATATTAGGGTGATGTAGGCATCATAGAATGAGTTAGGCAATGTTCCCTCCACTTCTATTTTTTGGAAGAGTTTAAGTGGGATTGGTGTTAGTTCTTTCTGGAATGATTGGTAGAATTCATTTGTGAAGCCATCTGTTATGGGTACTTCTTAGTTGAGGGACTTTGATGACTAATTCAATCTCATTATTTCTGATTGGTCTGTTGAGTTCATCAATTTCTTCTTCCATCAATGTAGGCTACCTGTGTGTTTCTAGGAATTTGTCCATTACATTTAAGTTATCCACCTTGTTGGCATACATTTTTTCAAAGTATCCTTTTATGATACTCTTTATTTTT
The DNA here is from genome assembly GCA_029593785.1 of Cabassous unicinctus. Lineage (NCBI taxonomy): Eukaryota > Metazoa > Chordata > Mammalia > Cingulata > Chlamyphoridae > Cabassous > Cabassous unicinctus. Next base: position 9,199 of record JAQZBX010001056.1, on the reverse strand, counting down.
GTGGGAGCAGTGGTTATAACTCCTCCCTCATTTTTTAAATGTATTTGCGTCTTCTCTTTTTTTTTTTTTTTTTT
>JAQZBX010001055.1:0-90156 GCA_029593785.1 Cabassous unicinctus | reverse complement strand
AAATCTATTTCAAAAAACGCAGATGTAGGCAGTTGGATGTTAGTGTGCACTGAATAATAAGGACGAGGGTCTGGGCAGGGTGCTGGCAGTGTCTGTAACACAGCCAACTACTTTCTATCTCACTGATATGATAGGAAGTCTCAGAGCAGCTGAACAGATTTTTTTGTTTCTGATTCTGCGTCATCTAAAGCTGAGCAGTGTCACTAGTGCATAAAGCTATATTAGAGTATCTGATCAGTTTTAAGAATGACCACTATGAAATCCTTGGAGGAATCAAAGATAAATTAGATATTGTTCCAGGCTTCATGTGTGGCTATGTCTCTGAGCCAAAATTAGTTGAAAAGACAAAAGATTTGTATGAGCAAATACGGTTGAGGGAGTTGATGTATTTCTGAAGGCTGGGATTTTCTTCAGCGTAGTTTCAGCACTCGAAATGCTATTTGGAGCAAAATATAGATGACCAAAAATAGCCAGCTAGTCAGGGGGCCACAAACTTTTCCTGACACTATGTTTTCCCCTCAGTCTATTCCCAGGGCCGTTGGCAGTGATTAAAGTAGTCTCCTCTGGGATTCCTGCCAGTGCCTCGCAGCTTAGTAAGTCCCAGTGAGTGAAGTCTCTCCTGGATGTAAGCAAAATACGGAGTCTTTGTTTTTCATATGTAAAAATTTCATGCTCACAAACAATACATTAACTGGAAATATGATACTTTAAAGCTTCCAAGGTTTTCAAGTGATACCAACAATTCAAGCAACACAAGTGAGAATAGAAAAAGAAGCAGTTTTCTAAGAGATTGTCTTGGAAAAGGCAACTTTAGCTTTTAATTCAAAGATTCATTTGGTAGAAAGTCAGCTGTGGACACCCAGAGACTATGCATGTGAATATTATGACTAAAACAAAACCAAACTCAGGCTGGCTTCGGAGACTTCTTTAAAGAAAATGTTTTAGGATAGCTATTGGGGTTAGTACCTGCTTGGCCCTAATACCTCACACCAAATTATCCCTCTGCATCTCTAGCACATTACAAATCATTGGTATTTTTAATAATGGTCCTGGTTCAAGATATGTAAATTATGTTTAACGCCATGCTTAAGAAGACATTTTCCAAAGATATTCAGTCTAAATGTTTGAAATTGTTGACGGCATTGGCAATTAAACTTTTATGAATTTAATGGTTAGCTAAGACCCTTGTGAACAATTACTCATTTTTGAATAATGCTAGAAAAGCCAGTGTATAGCCACACTCCTTCCTTTCTCAACAGATCATTTAGTTGTAGCAGGAAGGCAAAAGAGGACAGAGAATGCAGGATCTGAATTTGGAGGGCTTCCTGTGTTTTGATATACTTAACCAGCAGTGTAAAATGTGAAAAAAAGTTACCCAAAGTAAAGTACAGATGAAACCAAACGTTCTTTTTTTTTTTTCAGAATAAAAAAGTGATCAAAGTTACTGGGTTATCTGAAATTGTGTTCCTTTTCAGAATGTTTTCTAAAAGCTTGTGTGTGGGATGGATGGTGTATTAGTCAGCCAAAGGGGTGCTAATGTGAAATACCAAAAATGGGTTGGTCTTTATAAAGGGCATTTATTTGGGGTAGAAATCCACAGATACCAGGCCATAAAGTGTTAAGTTTCTTCTCTCACCAAAGTCCTTTGCCACGTGTTGGAGCAAGACAGCTCCCGACATTTGTCAGGGTTCAGGCTTCTTGGGTTCCTCTCTTCCCGGGGCTGCGTTTCTCTCCAGGCTTAGCGCCTCTGTTTCTTCCACAAGGCCAGCTGTAGACTATCAGGTGAATGGTTCACTTCTCTTCTCCTGGGGCCTTCTCTCCAACATCAAAACTCCAACATCAAAACTGCTTCTCAAAAACTGCTGCAACTCTGTTCTTTGTGATGCCTTTTATATTACTTCCCCCACCCACCAAGGGGTGGGGCTCAGTGCCCTACTGATGTGGCCCAGTCAATGCCCTAATCATAACTTAATCATGCCCAGACTAACAGATCAGTTTACAAGCATGATCCAATTATATTTTTGGAATTCATAATTACATCAAATTGCCAAATGGCTACAGATGGCTAGTCAGATTTCTAGAAAATGTTTCTTGAAATGAAATCTTCAGGTCTCCCATATTGAGGAAAAAAGTTGTTTTAGTGTTTTGTGATAAATAGTTGATTTTTTTTTTTAGGAGGTACCAGAGATTGATCCCTGGACATTGTACATGGGAAGCAGGTGCTCAACCATTGAGCTACATCCACTCTCCATTAGTCGATCCATCTTCTAATCAATTTTTCCATAGTTGCTTTCTGAACTGTATCATTCATATAGAGTGAGAGGTGTTAAAGTTTCCAGGAAACCAGACATATCATGGGCTTTCATAGGCAGATGCAGGTCTAGCCTTGTTCCTGGGTGGTGGCTCTCTGAAATCTGCAATGAATTGGGAAGGCCTTTGGGTCCTTTAATATGCTTTGACAATAAATAGGAATTTCAAATTCACAAATAGATAGGCATTTGGTTTCTTGTGTGTTTGGATCATGCTTATTTTAAAGTCTTCATCTGTCTGTCTGACTAATTCTGCCTCAGATGGTATATGTTTGATAGTTGTTCCCATCCACTATCATAGCCAAGGAGCTTGTCTTCTCCTGGGAGTGACAGCTTTTGGGATAGGTGCTATCGGGGAAGTGCCTCTTGCCACGCCTCGGTCTGTGTTAGCCCCAGTAGTTCAGAGAACGAGCCTGTTCTGAGAGCCACAGTGCTGACCACTCCGTTTCTGCCCATGTGCTAGGGCATCCTTAGAGGGAGCCTAATTTTCGGGGCAGTCTCCCTAGGCTGTAATTAACCAGCCTCCTAAGGGTTATGGTGAGGAGGCTGTGGAAGAGTGAAGGTCTGAGGCAGGTGGTCAGTTTATTGTCACTTCCCTGGCCATGGAGGGCTTTGGTGCACTCCTGACATGACTCCACACTGGCACAAGCTGCTTTTGCAAAAAGATGGCAAAGATGCAAAATGAAGCCAGTTCCTGCTCTGGAGCTCTTAGTCTAATGGGGGAATTGAATTGAAAGTAAATAATGTGTGATCAATACTAAAAGGAAGGAATAATTCATCTCAGGGTATTGGAAATGCTCACCAATGAGTGACTTTCTGCCTTTGCCAGATGACTGCAATTTGGCAGTCTCTGAAGAGGGGAGTGTATTTAAGTCCGGGAATGAAGGTGGCAAAGTCCTGCAAGTCCTGAGACGGCCTTGCTTGCCTGGTTCACTGCTGATCCTTGTTTGCTGCCAACAATGCCTTGTGGGTACTTAGTAAATACTTCTAATATTTAGAGAAAGGATTGTATTAATCATTCTTTGCGGGAGGAAATGGGGTAACTGAGGCTGTAAAGGAAGACTGAACCACGAGTCAGGGGACCTACATACCATGCCAAAAGGAATGGACTTTACCTTGGAGGCTCAAGAGAAATATGCTCATACAGCATAACCATGATTAACAGCTTCATGTATTAAACACTGGTGCTTTTCTGAAATATGTATTTTATGCAAAAAACATATTTTATGTAGTTGCAATCATAAACTATATCCAATGTTATATCTACTCTTGAAAATTTACATTATACTTTATTCATTTTCCATGTTTTTAAAAATTTCACTAAAATAATTTGATTTATTAAAATTTGTAAATTCTAATAGCTTCACATTATTATTATTTTATAATTTTCAGTACATTCATATTTCTTTCATTCCTCTATTACTGGGATGATCTACCAAGCTTTAAAATATTTCTTTGAGAATTTGGCAATAAGTATTATGCACTATTTCCAGTTCTGGGTCTTATTTGGTGTAGTTAGCATTTAGTCAAATGATCTTTAGTTGAGTAATGCCACTTTATCTTCCCTATGCACTCTTTCTCTGTTTCATTTTTCACCTAAGGGTACATTCTACATATCAGCATAACTTAAATAGACATAAAATATAATATAGCTAGTGTTAATTCTTTTGAAAATAGGTTTTTGGGTGTTTCCAATTTGTTTTTCCTTAAGAATTTCTCTAAGTATTTGCAGTTTATTCCAACAGTTGAAAAGAAATATTGCTTTCTCTGACATTTCATTGTCAGTACTAGTAAAATTAGAGGCAGTGATTCCTTTTCAAGCAAATATTTATTTATTGTATCTGACCTGACACAATTGAAAAATATGTTTTATTGTAAAATTAAAGAAGTAAAGCCTGCTAGAGTAGGCTGGATATGAGAAAAATCAACTATGTATTCTCACATTACCATTTTCACATTTTGTAATATGTGCTCTTCTCTTCCAAAATCTTTACTTTTAACTTTTCTGGTATTTTCAGGTTTATGTTTGCTATTGGCCTTCATGAGTATTTATTTCTAGGAGGATATATTCCTGGTTAACTCCTATTTCTACACTTTTATCTTAATGGTTATAATCAGCAGGAGGAGTTGGCAAACGTTTTCTGTAAGGGCCAGATAGTGAATATTTTAGGTTCCGTGGACAACACAGTCTCTGTTGGATCCACCCAACTCTGCATCTGTGGCACAAAAGCAGCCATAGATGAGAGGTAAACTTTATTTTCAGAAATAGGCAGTGTTCCAATAAAATTTTATTTACAACAGTAAGCAGACATGGTTTCCTGAAACCTGTTTTATAACAATAAATAACGTAGAGAAAACAAACAAAAAATATCAGGATAACATGATTAATCTTTTAAAAATATTTTTCTCTTTCTGTTATTTTATTTTAGCTCAGAATGAATGGGTTTATTTCATTACTATATTTTTAATAGTAGCAAGAGTAGTGTTCAGTTTCAGAACACTTATTTCAACATCTTCTTTAACTTATCTATAAGACTATTGTATTAGTTTTGATATCCTCGATTTTTAACTGTCATGGACACTTGGAACACAGTAATTGATTTTAAACCCCACCAAACATTATCTCTTCTTTTTGGATATTCTTTTTAATCAAATACACATTCAGATTTCAGTCATTAATGAAGAAATTAGCTTTAACAGCCCTCATATTATAATGGCTTGGTATTTGGGATTTGGATCAACTACATATTATGGTAAGCATAGTGAATTCCTGCTATATCCTCAGCAATTTGCAAACCTGAGTACTTTACATTTCTTTTCTAAGACAGTGAACTCCATCTGAGATGTGTAAAACCTTCCCACAGGGTTCCTCAGAGGCCCTTCCCAATACCATGCAGCCTTTGTGAGGAGATCACGTATTTGGAATGTCGTGTGTAATTGCTAAATATGGCCTGCTTTCTCATTATTGATGAGGCAGGCTTGCTCTGAGAAAACTAAATTCACACATACTCATTTAGCTTTTCACGTTCATGCCCAAAAGTATAATGACATTTATTTTTTATGTATTTTGTTTTAAACTTTAGGATAAGAAAGGATGTATGTCATTTTACCTTTTGTGATGGCTAGGTCCTAAAAACATCACTATTCTTAATCAGGTTTTGCATATTTTGTATACAGTATTTTTCTATTATTTTGTATATTTCTCCTGTTTTGCAAACTAAGATGTTCTCCGTGGGTTAGGATGCAGTGTTGCAGAGTTATACTTTTAGTGATAAGATGCGTCACAAGCTGGCCTTCTCCTACCTGTCCATCCCCCCTCTGCATTTCACGCATACCAGGAAACTTGTCCTTCACTCAAGGCTCCACGATGCCTGGACTGCCCTTTCCTGTCTCTTCGTGGAAATTTGTCATTAACGTATCCCTTAAGCCTTCACCAAACTATGGCTTTCTTTCCTACCTGCCCCAGGCAGAGTTCCTGACACAGCTGAGCACTGTATGAGCTGTTTATGCCTATTCCTCATTGGTCTGACTTAATTGTCTTTGCCCTCTACCAAATAGCACCACTCACTCAAGCACAGGAAGCAGATGATAATTATTTGTTGTACTTAGTGAACATATAGAGAAAAAGAAAGACCTTAGTCATTGAAGACTGGTTAATCATGTTTTTCTCCTTTTTTTGTTTTACTTTTAGGCATTCTTGAAGTTTTACACTGTGTGTTAGTGGAAAGTCCAGAAGCTCTAAATATTATTAAAGAAGGACATATTAAATCCATTATCTCACTTTTAGACAAGCATGGGAGAAATCACAAGGTAAATGAGCCTTTTTTTTTTTTTTTTTGCCATGAAATGAATTCTGGAATAATTTTAAATCTAATATTGTAAAATAAAACAGCTCCTTAAAAGGTGTATCAAAATTTTGAGTATTTTACACCTATTAATTATGATCAAGTGATATTGTTCAGTGCTGATTCATAAACTCAGTGGGCACTTCTCAATTTGTGTATGGAGGAAAACTGGAAAATCAGTGGATGCTTGGGTGTAATGTTAAAATCACTGTCAAAAGTAGGGAAACAGATGTGGCTCAAGTGATTGGGCTCCCGTCTACCATATAGAAGGTCCAGGGTTCGATTCTCGGGGCCTCCTGGTGAAAGGTAAGCTGGTCTGCGCGGCAAACTGGCATGAGCGGAGTGCTGGTCCATGTGGAGTGCTGGCCCATGCAGAGAGCTGGCGCAGCAAGATGACACAACAAAAAGAGACACAGAGGAGAGACAATAAGATGCAGTAGACCAGGGAGCTGACGTGGCGCAAGAGATTGAGCGTCTCTCTCCCACTCCGGAAGGTCCCAGGATTGGTTCCTGGTGCCGCCAAAGGAGAAGACAAGCAGACACAGAAGAACACAGAGAGCAGACAGCGAGCGCAAAAGCAACAAGGCATGGGGGGAGAAATGAATAAATAAAAATAAATCTTTAAAGAAAAACACAAAAAACGTCAGGCTTAGGGAACAGGTGTAGCTCAGTGGTTTGAGTGCCTGCTTCCCATGTACGAGGTTCTGGGTTCAACATTGTCTTTAACATACCTCCAGAGGGGGGAAAAGTAATTGGAGCGGGGAGCAGATGTGGCTCACATGGTTGAGCACCTGCTTCCCACATGGGATGTCCTGGTTCAATTCCCAGTGCCTCCTAAAAGCAAAGAGAACCAACAAGCAAACAATGGAAAAAAACAACTCAGGGTTGCTGATGTGGCTCAGTGGTTGAGCACCAGCTTCCTACAACGAGGTCCTGAGTTCAATGCCCGGCCGGTACCTCTAAAAAAAAAAAAAGTAATTGGAGGGAACGTGCTTGTGCGTGCTTTTGTGAAAAGTGCTGCCAATGTTTGAATATGAAGGAGCATTTAGGGTCAGCTCAAAGTGGTTTCTCGTCTCAGGTTCTGGATGTCTTGTGCTCTCTCTGTGTTTGCCATGGGGTTGCAGTCCGTTCTAACCAGCATCTCATCTGTGACAATCTCCTGCCAGGAAGAGACCTGTTATTGCAAACACGTCTTGTCAATCATGTCAGCAGGTAAGTTCAGATAGACAGTGTCCCCAGATATGGAGAATAACAAAAGATACCCTATGGCCTATTCATTTTATTAGGATTTTTTACTTATTTCCCCAGTAAATAGTAAAATTATTATTTTTTCTGCCAGTAGATGGGCTGATAGTGACAATAGATGAATCAAGCAAAATATTCATTTATCACCAACAAATGTATAAGGCCTTTTATTCATATTCATATGTAGATGAATTATAACTGAAAATTTTTAGAAGCAGGTTGACAGTTATGAAGGGGTTGTAGTTGTACATAATTACATTTTATACCCTCTTAGAATATAACTAAAGACAGTATCCTTCAATTCAAACTTTGAGGTGTCTACTATGTAGGACAAAAGACATAATTAGAATATCCAAAGTTTAATAAATTCCTCAAATAACCACCAAATTACATCTTCAGCCAGACCTACTTTCAAAAGTATCTAACATTTCATTGCATACTCTGTACCAGCCACTATACTAAGTACTGAACATGCATTATATGCTGTTTTCCTAGGTAGTACTGTTTTCCACATTTCATACATTAAAAACCCAGAACTGGAAATGGAACTCCTGTCTAACTACCTCCAGAGACTGAGCTCTTAAGCACCATTTCATTCTCCTTCCTTTATTAAAAAAATTAACAATTGCCTACAGTTAACAATATATAACTTTTGCATACTGCATCTAGCAGCAATCCAGGAAATAGTTGATACTTATTTTAAAGAAAAATTTAGGGTTCGATGTATATTTATATGTCATTTTAAAAAAGAGAGAGAACAGGGTCAATTTAAGGCTTCTTGCATGCTTCTTTTTTATGAGTGATATTTCATGAAACCTTCACTAATTCCCCAGGATTACCATAGGGGATAATTCCCTCCTAAAATGCAGTTAAAAACAACTTACTAAAGAGTCTTCTGTTCACAGTGATGCATAGAGAATAACTAATAAGCTGATGAGTCACCTCAGCTCCTTCACCAGCAGAATGACCTTCAGCCTCATTCCATGGGTGAAACACAGCTTGGCTTAGGAAAACTTCTGCATGTCCTGGATTAATAATGACTCTATTAAGTCAAGGGACCTGCTGTACTGAGAAATCTCAGTTGGTGACTTAAATCTGATCAATGTTGTAAAATATGCTGATGAATAATTAAGAAAAAAAATATTAGACTTTCACGTGTCATTGTCAAGTAATCCAAAAAGGAAGCACTATTCACTGAATGTTAACTGCGAGGCTGGGTATCAGTGCTTTCTATCACAGTGGTTTTAATGAGTTTTTAGTATTTTAAGGAAACATATTTAATATGTGACATCTTAGAAAAGCAGAACAAGTGCTCAAAACAATGAGATATAAATTAAAATAATGAAAGGTTTGTGCAGACTTTTCTCATGTGATATTCCTATCTCTTTAAAGCATGAGGCCCAATATTTTTTTGGGCGTCAGTGAAGGGTCCGCTCAGTATAAAAAATGGTACTATGAATTGATGGTGGACCACACAGAGCCATTTGTGACAGCGGAGGCCACTCACCTGCGAGTGGGCTGGGCTTCCACGGAAGGCTACTCGCCCTACCCTGGAGGGGGCGAAGAGTGGGGTGGAAACGGTGTTGGAGACGACCTCTTCTCTTATGGATTCGATGGACTTCACCTCTGGTCAGGTAAATACTACCTGTTTTCACTCACAACATTCCAGAAGTGGCTCTTTTGCCCTTGTGCATTTCTGAAACTTAGTGGTGCCGTCCATATTGGATAAAAAGCAAAATTCGAGAGGGGGAAAAAGAAAACAATTACAACTGTCATGTATTTACAAAGGATTATACTGCTTAGGAATCCTGTATTTAAAAAGTGATATTCCAATTTATAGGTCAACCAGTAAAATTATGTGTCTCCTCATACCTTAACTGGTATGTGTGAAGCTTTAGCTTCCAATTTAAAAAGAGCAAAAAACAAACCCTGGCAAATAATTGAGAGAAATAGGCTAAGTTCAACCTTCTGCCATATAATATAATGTGAGCAATCAATAATATAATGTGTCATAATCAAATAACACTTTGTTTCAGAAGCATAGAACTGTTTAAAAATATATGTGTAGGGAGTAGATGTAGCTTAGGTGGTTGAGAGCCTGCTTCCCACGTATGAGGTCCTGGGTTCGATCTCTGGTGCCTCCTAAAAGCAAAAAACAAACAAACAAACCAGCTCTCATTGGGGATTGGTGTAGCTCAGTGGTTGAGCGCCTGCTTGCCATGTACAAGGTCCTGGGTTCAATCCCCGTACCGCGATCGATAGATTGATAAAATTTTTCCAACTACCAACTGTCAGTTGAGCATGTAGTAAAACTGAATACTATAAATTTAAAAAGTAGATTCTTTTCTCTGAAAATAATGAAGAAGAGTTTTGAGTTTTATGTTCCCCCATTTTTTCCTGCAGAAACTAAGTATTCTATAACATTAAAGACTTTGCTCTTGATTATCTAAGAGGTTTCTTAGGTATTAGAATTCTGCAGAAATGTATTTGTATTAATAAAGTTGCATTTAGAATACAGTATAATCCTTACATGACCTTGACATTTTTTGTAAAGGGTTTAGTGTATATAAATTACAGAAAGTTACCTTACTTTAATAAAAAATGAACTTTGCTTCTTATGGTTTGCAGGTGATAGTACTTATGTATTAATTCATTATAAGCCTAATAAATAATTTTGAAAATAATTTTACAAATTAAATTGAATTAAATCTAAGACTTATGGTAATGAGCTTATAAACTAAACGTATTTCAAGTAATTAGGTTGAACAATAATATTGAATTTATTTTCATTTTTTCAACGCCAGTAACTCAGTTGTCTTCAAGATTAAGCTGTAGCTTTGATGTTTCATCTAAACAGTGGAGAATGTTACTGAGTTGGTGCAGTAGTATGGACTGTTACTTGGCCCCACATTCACTAAGAGCGGAGTCAGAGAGTGGCTGTCTTGTTGCCATAGTAAATTTTTCCTACTGACCAACCAAAGGCAAGGAGCACTAACTTCAGAAAACAAATTAAATGTAAAATAGGGCTGATTCTATTTTACAATATATTTTAACTACCATCCTTCAGTAATTATCCTGATATAGCACTTTAAATTTCTATAGCTCCTAGTATTGCTTGGCACAAACTAGGTACTAGAATGAATGAAAAATATTAACTTATTTTCCCAATACAGAAAGAGGTTAGGGAGAAAACTTTAATCTGATAAGACACTACAGAATTCTGTCCAATAACCTTAGCCATTTCACCATTTTTGCTGCATTCAATTTCAAGCTATTTCTCTGTTTAAACAAATAGAAAGAATTCAATACTTAAAGAATAGAATTGTGCTGTGTTCATTATGCCTTTCATTCCAAAGTATCTATTAAAATAGAACAATTTAAAAAATTAGTGAATTTATGAACATATCACTTGTTAAGTTTCCCATAGGCTCACAGAAAGGATGGTAGGTTCTGGAATTTCAGGGGAAAAGCATCTGGACACTTCATTGTCAAGAAAAAGTATTTGTCCATTTTTCAAGATGGCAGGAAAATCAGCACTCTGTCATGCCTAAGTGACCCTGTGGTTGAAAGGTGTGTTCTCTCAAGCCACGAGGGGACTATTAAGTGATTTGCTGATATTAGATTCCTAGTCAACAAAAATAATCTAATTTAGTTGGAGCCTAAGTGAGGTACTAAGTTAAAATTCATGGTAATTTAGGTAATCTTCCTGGGATCACTTTTGTACTCCTCTTCTTTTTAATGGTTGAAGTAGAATTTAAAGTATTATATATTTGTGATTTCTAGGAGATAGTACTTTTCTTTACCACTTAACCTTTTGCAATGTAAGACCATTCCTTGAATCTAGGATTTACCTCATTGGCAAAAGTTTTGAGCCATCTCTTCATTTATTCTCTCCAATGTGCAACTTTGCAGAGTTTTGCTATGTTTCCTCTCTGTGAAAGAGTTTGGTTTTGGGCACCCAGGTCAGCAGGTATTTGTAAAGGGCAAAAGTATGAAAAATCTTGTTGCTTTTAGAGAACTTAAATAAGGGAGAAGAATGAAGGAAAGTCATAGAACAGTTCAGGAAAAGATAGATACAGATTTTTAATCCAGACAAATGAGACTGCTATTATCTTCCTTTATGGTTAATGCAGAGAATGGGAATGTAGTTCTCATATGGATTGGATATGCATTGATATAAATGCAATCCGAAAATGCTAGTAAGTGGATAAGACAATGTGAGTGCCATTCAAAATGTTAACCTTAGGCTGTTCCCTAGGTGATCTTATCTATGTCAATTCTTTTAGGCAGTGTAAAACAGTTTAAAATGGTCAGCTCTAGATAGTCATTAGTATTAGCATAAAATCCCTTAAGCTGGCCAATATATTTGGGCTGCAGTAAATATCTGTGTAAAAACATTTTTATCAGCTGCAGCTCTTGATACAAACAAAGGAATAGACTTTTATCTCTGAGCTGCAGTGTTTTTATATGATTTCTTTAAAGCTTCCTTTATTATATTCCGGGAATTCTAGAAGAGTCATTTGATAGTGAATTTATCGCTTTCAGATTTGAATATTGGGTCAAATAAGGAGTGCACACATTTTTAAAAGTATATATTCCCTTCTACTGGCATTTCAAAAGTGCTATTTGTAAAATCTTGTCAAGCTGGAAATAAAAGAGGTCTTATAAAAAATGCAGAGCTTGTATCATGAAATTTATTTTTGTTTTTGCTCAGGCTCTAAAATGCTTGTATTTGTGTGTGCATGTGATTAGGAAAAACTTTCCTTCCAGTGTGCTATGAGAAACAGATTCCCATGGGACAAATTAGCAAAGGAATTCTGATACAGAATTCAGACTATCCGTTGGCCAGGGCAAGAAATGGCATTTATCAAATATCACTTTCATGCCTCAGATTTTATCCTGTTGTGCTTTAGAAGCCAACCCAGATCTATGTGAAATAAATTTAATCGCTAAACAAAAAAATTTGTTTATCTCTTGATAAACAATGCATAAGTGATCCTGTTTTCTGTTTTCATTATCCTTATGTATTTTTATTTTGAGTTTATAGTACAAAGGGGAGCTAGTATTAGAAAAAAGGGTTACCATTATGAAGTTCCAGCTGTGTTTGAGATTCTGTGCTACTTGTAAATTGAATTTTCATAAAATTGAATTTTAAATTGAATTTAAAATTGAATGTAAATTGAATTTTCATAAAAATTCTATGAGGTGATGATATTTAGTGTCCTAGTTACAAGAAATCAAAGTTCAGAGAGGTTAAGTAATTTGCGGGTGGTTATACAATTAGTAGATTGCAAGGTAGCTATTTGAGCTCAGTTCTTTCTTCTAAAGAATTTCCTCTGGCATTATACTATTATCTGCTATAAGATTATTTCTGTATTAAATGCTACCCATATACATGCAGAAATTTCTGCATATTGGATGGTGTATTTTAAATAAAGATAGCAGCATGTGTCTTGAAAAAAAAGCACAACATTTTTAAAACAAAGCATTTAACATAGGGCATCAGTTTGTATTCAAGATTTACTGCATTCTGGTGATGTACATTGATCTTTCATTACCTATTCAAGTCTTTGACTTTGCCTCTGAAAATGACACTCAAAGAAAAACAATACATTACCTTCCTTACTGTTTTTCCCCCAATAGGTTGTATTGCTCGTACTGTGAGCTCACCAAACCAACATCTGTTGAGAACCGATGATGTCATCAGTTGCTGTTTAGATCTAAGTGCCCCAAGCATCTCATTCAGAATTAATGGACAACCTGTTCAAGGAATGTTTGAGAATTTCAACATTGATGGCCTCTTCTTTCCAGTTGTTAGTTTCTCTGCAGGAATAAAGTTAGTATTTCTTTGTTTTTCGGTCTGTCTCCCTTCTCCCTTCTCATATGTTCACAGAAGCCTCTGCACTGCCATCACCTCTGCTTCTCTAACCTTTGTTTCTCACTCCTGGACATCTGTCCACAGGGCGTTTTGCCTGTTCCATGAAGGTAAGTTTCATCCAAGAAGGGACTCTCGGGAGGTTGACTTTGTCCACATATTCTGCCAGTAGATATGAGCAGCCTAAAAACGATCTCAAACCAGTTTCTTGAGATATTTCAAGTCTATTTTTCAAGTGCATTTTTTTATCTAATAAAGGGGAGGAATAGATTGTTTAAAAAAACACATTTTTTATATCTGTTTTCATTGATTTTCCTTTTCTTTTCACTATATTTCCCTCCCCACTCTAAGCCCCCCTTTTTTTCCTACAGAAACTAAATATTTTTGTTGATCAGGTCAAGATGGCTTCTTCAATGTTACCCTTTACCTGTTACATTTCATCAATTATCTGCCAAGATCAATTCTGTCCAGATGAATATTTCTGCTTTCCTTTTTGGTATTAGCCACAGGGAGATGGAAATTAAAATTATGAGTCTTTGGAATTGTACAAAGAGGATTTTCATAGATGGTGGTCTGTTGTAGTAAGGACCACTCTGTCATCCATAAATATATGGATATATCTACCTGCCGAGAGTGGCTCTGTGTTGCTATCAAGCACCAATTTATTCTGGTTATTCTTTTTAATTATTATTATACTAACATGAATAGATCCTTATTTAGAAAACACTGTTTTACATAAAGAAGGGACAGAGTAATCATGGAATAGTAGTTATCCAAGTACCAATAATCTTTTCTAGTGTATTTACATAAATAATGTTTCTTTCAGTAAGCTTTTGGAATGTTTTGAAGGTTTCATTTCTCCTTGTTCTTTTTCCTTGCTTTTTCTATTTTATTTTATTTTATTTTATTTTTTGGCCTGAAATTTAGACACAAATCAGTAAATAAATTTTGCAATGAAAATGAAATTTCAAATTTATACTGGTAAACTGAGAGCTTCAAGAAATTACTATTATTTGTCTGTTTCAAAAAATGTGATTCAATGGAATGCAGATTAAATTATTTAAATTAAGTGATTATGATGTATAAATGATTTTAGAAAAAGCTTGGTTTATTGAATAGGTAAGGAGTAAGAAATATGGTCATCTTCTTTCTTTAGCAAATGAAAGTACCATCTGAGGGTCTTTTAAGGAATTTCATTAGGAAATTGGGCACTAAAAAGTGATTGCTTTGGGGAATGGATGTGGCTCGAGTAGTTGAGCACCTGCTTCCTACATGGGAGGTCCTGGGTTCAGTTCCCGGTGCCTCCTAAGGAAAACGGATACAAACAATGAGCAAAAACAAACATGGGAACCAACTCATGGGAGCCAATGTGGCTCAGTGGTTGAGTGCTGGCTTCCCGCATATGAGGTCCCAGGTTCATTCCCCGGCCCCCAGTACCTCAAAAAAAAAAAAAAATTGCTTTTTCTTTTTTATCATACCTAGTAATTTTAAATTATCATACTCGTGATTTTAAGCATATAGATATTTAGATCATTCTGCTCTTTCTCTGTTGATTAGTTAGGCATCTTAGGATATCAAATGGCCACCTCCTCTGGCTGTGTACTTCCTCCACATAGTGGTGTCATGCAAGATCTTTTGGCGATTTTTCCAGTAGGCTAAACATTCTCTCTGATCCATTGACATAATTTAATCAGGTCTTCTCTTTTGACTGGTGTGATTCCTTCATATTTTACCTTTTATAATTAGACCCTCTTAATGAGTTAATGGAGGTACTTAGGAGGGAACACACACACACAGTGAAGTGGCTTCTGATAAAGTTAATTTTATATTAGTAATTCATTCCTTGTATTTTGAGGATGAGATACATTTTTTTATACCCCAGAGCTATAATTGACCCTGACGTGCATCATTTTTAGAGTACACTTTCTGCTTGGAGGGAGACACGGAGAATTTAAATTCCTTCCTCCACCTGGGTATGCTCCTTGTTATGAAGCTGTCCTGCCAAAAGAAAAGCTGAAAGTGGAACACAGCCGAGAATACAAGCAAGAGCGAACTTATACGCGGGACCTCCTGGGCCCCACGGTTTCTCTGACACAAGCAGCCTTCACACCGGTTCCTGTGGACACCAGCCAGGTACCGAGACCAGTCGAATGCCAGCAGCTTCTGTTGTGGTTATTCTCATACGCAGTGGCTTGCGGTTGTTTCTGCCTATAACCCACAGGCTTACCTTTTAAATTTTAAATGTAGAACTACAACAAGTTACATAAAATATTGCTCACCTTTACCATGTCCATTCACCTATTTTCTGTTCTTTTTCTTGGGTAGAGTTTGAGATCATGGGCTCTAGAGGGAAAATGTCTGGGATCAAATACCTGCTTTGTGGCCGTGAATATGTTACTTACCTTGTCAGTTGAGATGCCAAATGTATGTTTGACATAGTCAATAGATGGTACCTTAGCACAAAGCTTGGCAAATAGGTGCCCAAGAAATATCGGCCATTTTTCTTGTTGTTTTTATTTTTTGTTGTTTCCTGGATGCAAAGAGATCTCAAGGTTGCTAATGAGTTAAATATTGCTTCAGTTTGATATGAAATTACTTCAGTGAGGTTGGTTAGATATTCCAAGTGTATTAGTTTCATTTAATGAACTCATTTAGTTTAGTTTTATTAGTTTTTGAAGATCAAAGGCATTGTTTCTAAAGTGAGAAGTCGAAATAATACCAGGCCTCAAAAGCTTCAATTTAGCACCAGTTATTTAGCTCCCTGAATCATATTTGTTGTCTCTCTGTGCTAGCTTTTTATCATTTTATATTAAGTAGTAAAATAATCAGGCAAGCATTGTTCAGGGCTAAAATTTGGTTTGTTATCCATTGCTGCAGGGTGGCAGGATATGCATAGTTCCACCGAAGGATGCTAATGCACAGAATTGGGGGGACTGGGGTGGGCTGAAATGGAAAACTGGATTATGCAATGGCAACACCTTTAGGATTACTTGAGTCCTGAATAACCTCTACTGTTTCAGAGAAAATAAGCAGTGATAGCCTCTACCCATGGGCTCCGCGGATATGTGACTGCTCTATTGCTTGTGATCCTGGAGTAGGATGACACATACGTATATTATCAAGGTGTAACAACCAGCCCCTCACCTCGAAAACCATTTTTCATTCTTTATGAAAAAGTCATTAAACTTCCTCCTTTTAAATGGGAGCATGTTTAATGGGGCCATTGCCTTGATGCTTATATTTGGAAACCACCAAAAGTAATGGAGCAGTGTTCAAGGCAACATAAATCACTGCAGTCAGTTATTTACAGGCACAAAGAGCTGATGGATTAGCCTTCCGATACTGCTGTGCCTTTGCTCCAGCATCTCGATGCTGGCCAGGTTGGCTTAAAGAGCTTTGAGGTGATTCTCTTTTTAAGTAATGCACGCTTTGGTGTGTTTTTCTCGTATCCGTAAAACGTCTTTCCGTTGTCCCCAACAGCACTCCATTTTCTTTTTTTCTAAATTTTATTCATAAATTCACTTGGAAACCTAGGCTTTCAAAAACAATGGTCCTAGAATCAGCATTTATCATTAAATAATGCCGTAAAGTGAATGGTTTAGAACAATATTCTATTATTACATTTTATTAGTAGTACATTTTAATTGTTTACGAGACAGTCCAATTCATAGTGAGGACAACTGCCACTGCATTTTATTGCATTTGTATGTAATGCATGTTTTTTTTTCCTTTCTTTCCTTTTTTTAAATTTTAGATTGTATTGCCTCCTCACCTGGAGAGGATAAGAGAAAAACTGGCAGAGAATATCCATGAACTTTGGGTTATGAATAAAATTGAACTTGGCTGGCAGTATGGTCCGGTACATAATTTTGAAATTTATTTTCAGATTCTGTTAATACGTCTTTCAGAAAACATAACTTTTTCTCACTTATCCTGCTTTGTGGTGGCATGAATCGATGGGATCGATTTTTTGCCCTACATATTAGTTTTTGTGCAGTTTTTCTTTCCTGGCGGGAATGGCGTTATTGGTGGAATCACTGAAGGATTGCTTAGTTGCCTAGATAATTGAAAAGTTATCAATCCTTGGGCTGAAAGTTATATTTTCAAATCGAGTTTTAAACATATACAGACAATAGGAATGGATTTCTAAGCCACTGTAAAAAAAAACAAAAAAAAAAACCCCAACTCATTGAAAGTAAAAGTGGAAACTGAAAATGGAAAGAGATAAGTCAATTTGCTTTTCTCTCTCTGGGTGTTTCACTTCTTCTAGTCCCAGTTATATGCAGTAGTGTACAAGTCCCATGACCACACATTCATAGTTGGTTTCACAGATGTAAGACTAACTGAGAAGTAATGATTAAACATGTTTTCAAATGGTTATTTGTTAAGTACCTGAGTTTATGGTTTGTCACTAGAACTTAGATGTTAAGAAAACTTTTTTTTGTAATCCCAGTGTCTCATATATCTGTTTTTAACAGAACCATGGCAATACATTCATTTTTATAACATTATTCCAAGTATTCCAAAACCTATAGCACTTCCTTATACTTGAGTGAATATAGACATCAGTGTATGCACTCAAGCAATAGTTTATTGCATCTGAATGTGGAACATTTATTCAGTGTTAGTAGTAATGCCATATTATATTCCGTACTACTCAGTGGTGATTGTATATTTATGTCGTGCTTTACATTTTTACACTCTCACAGGCAGATTATGAGATTGAATTTTCCTAACAGCACACTGAGGTAGGTGCTATTTCAGTTTTACTGATGATGACATAACTGAGAATTCTTTTAGAGTTGTTAAATGCCTTGACAAGAGACAGGCTGGAGAAGAGCAGAGCTAGGGCTGGAACCCAAGTTTTGTAACTTCTAGACCAATACTGTATCGTCAGGTGATTGTTGAGGCCTGGTTGGTAAACAGGATCTTTTCATTAACTAAATAATGGTTAGATTTGTCAAATCAGCAAATACATATAAGAACCTAGTTTTGTGCTATATCCATTGATTCTTAACAATTGAGGAGCTGTATGAATGTTAAATGAAAGATTTAACCATCAATTAAAGTTAGTAAGAAGAGAGATGTTATAAATGTGTACATAGTTAATGGCCAGATGAATTACAGACAGAATTCACCAGGTGTTTCAAGATGAGGGAAAGATTATTATTATAGACTAAGAAGATTAAAAGATTAAAAAAAGAGTTCATATATAAAACACATACACACATGCACACAAACCTTATAGTAACAGCAACTATTTCTTGGCCTTATGCTAAGCAAAGATCTCTCTTGTCAAGCTCATTAGATCACCTAAATGATTATATTTTGTAATGAAGTCTTAGTTATATTTAAAATATAAGGTCTCATCATTACTCATTTCTCCAGTTAAATTCATTTCCGTTCAATATCATACATCATATCCCCGTTATGTTCTAAGCACTCTTTTAGCTTCCAGATACTAAAACAGTGCCTCAGATTTGGTTTTCCCACGGTTGCCTCACGTTATTCTTTATCTGGTCTGAGGTTGATTAAAGAAACGTTGAGCTTTATGGGCCTCAAGGGGAGAAACTAAACTTGGCTACTGCTGTAGTAGAAGCACCTAAAAACTTTCCTGGTGTAGGGAATGTGCTCAATAAATATCTGCTGGTGAAAAGTAAAAATTGTTTTCTCAGGGCCAATTATGGGCAAAAACAGCTCCAGGCACCATATCAGAAGACCAGCAATTTGGGAGAGTCTAAAATTGACATGTGAAGAGATTTTACATTATTATAGCTTTATGATTTTCTTAATCTAGACTAATGTACATGCCAATTATTAGGGTAAATTCATAAATTCTTTAAAGTTTTATGTAATGGTTTGAAGTATTGAGATATATTTTTCTTTGGAGTAATTTAAACTAAGCTGTCCAATATGTTGAATAAGCTTTTTTTTTTGCAATGAAGTTATAGTTACTTTTGAAAATATTTGGAAAATACCAGGAGTTTTATTCTATAGAATAACATCAGCTAAACCCATGTAGTCTTTGATCTGTCCCTTTGACACTTACATATGCCAGGCTTTGTACTGGCCCTGGGGACCCAGAGTTGAAGATACCTTGCCTTTGAGGTACTGTGCTTGCCTTTTAGGAATCCCCAATTTAGTTGAGTGAAAGAGATGCAAACAGTTACAGGCTGAGCACTATATTGGAGGGTCTAATAGCATGAAGAAGGAATATTTAGGTCTTTCCTGGAAATCAGGGAAGGCTTCTCCGGAGGTAATATTTGATCTGATACATGAAGAACGAGAACGAGTTGGCTAGCAGTCACGGAGAAGGACAGTATTCTAGGCCGAGGAGCTGACGTGTGTGGTGGTAGAAGGAGCGAGGCATTCACTAGTTCATTCTTCCCAGAGAATAAAAAACAAGGTGCTGGTGAGGCAGAGGAAGCATATCGCAGGTAGGCAGGAAGCATATCCCAGAGGGCAGAGCATGACTTTGATCTGTAAGGTGGTACAGAGCATTGAAGGACGTTCAGGAGGGAGGTGGCAGGAAGACTCAGGGAGAGGACCTGGGAGCCCAAGTGAGAGGTTGATGAGTTCCACAACCCTGTGCCTGGCAGTGGGGTGCAGAGAGGTGCTGAGTTCAAGAGTGTGATAGAAGTAGGAGGGGGAAGGGAATCTGCTTAGATTGCTGATTGTAGCACCACCTGAGAGGATGGTGCTATCGGTTATTCTCTGTGTTGGGAATAAATGGGAAGCAGAGGTTACATAAATGGGGCATAGATTGTCTCAGGGCTTTGACTTTGATGTTTGCCTACTTTTTATGTGGCATTCATAGAACCTAGTAATTATCCCCAGGCAGCATATGGCCATCACCTAGGTGCAATTGTGGCAGTAATGCCTATGTCATTTAGGCCCCAAGGAGATAAAAAGCCTTTTCTCTAATGGAAGGAAACAGAACATCGTTCTCGTTTGTTCATTCTTAAAATCTTGAATTTAGTTTCGTCTGATAGCTAATATGTGCTTTGAAGAATTAATGGGAAGCTATGTATTATGTACCCAGTCTGGTTAAGGTAGTGGAGTGATTTGAGAGCTGGAGGTAACTGCCTGTGCAACTGAACAGCTGCACCCATCTGACACAGCTGATAGCAAACACATAAAAACACTACACGTTCAAACTGAGCCGTGACCATGCCCTTCTTACGTATAATTCATTTCAGTTCACAAAATATTTATCGCCTGCAGATACTGTGCCAGGTGTGTACTCCAGAGACCAAAAGGCCCACTCTTTGGTTTATGTTCTAGTGTGGGGAGACGGACGGTAACAGTCAGTCTGGAGCTAGTCTGTCAGAAGATGGTAGGTGTTACGGACAAATAAAAAGGAGTAGGGCAGGTGGCCATGTTAGGAAGTTTGGCAGCGTAAACCTCACTGAGAATGTGAGGTCTAAGCTCATCCTGGAAGGAGCCGAGTGAGCGGGCCGGCTGGATATCTGGGGTGGGAATATGCCTGGCACAGGCCCCCATGAACTGTGCTGAGTGGAAGAGAACGAGGGAGAGCAATTCCGGTGGGTAGTGTTTGATGATGGCGGCTATTACATGCCAGTTTCTTGTACTGTTGCAGGTTAGAGATGACAATAAGAGACAACATCCATGTCTGGTGGAGTTCTCCAAGCTACCTGAACAGGAACGCAATTATAATTTACAGATGTCTCTTGAGACCCTGAAGTGAGTTTAATCCCCTCCCCCCAATCTGCCTTATCTGAAAGAAACAATGTATTGACGACATTTTAATTCCCATTAGAACTTTTCATAATCTATAAATGGATCCGATTACTATTTGTCTGGAATTAGACCTCGATCCTATTATTTTCTGTCTTTATGCTCTACATCAGGATTTTCCAAAGTGTATTCTATGGATGTAAATGGATATTGCTCAGTAGGAGGTGTCTTTGATCCCATACAGTGTTACTCAGTGTGTTAGCCCTGGGCCGCGGACAGGGGCCAGTCCAGATCGTTTATAACTGGTTTGTGGCAAAAATGTAAAGCTATTAAGAGTGTTTAGAAACTTATACTAATTTGAGAGAGCAACTTTATGTCTATTGAATCTAACTATAGTTTTTTAAAAATTGTAGACTTGGATCTTATATGTCTTCTTTTTGAAAATTAGGCATCAGGTGAGGTTAGTCTCTACTAGTAACTTAGAAGGAAAAGGAGTATATACAAGTCAAGCAAATTGAGACTCTTTTAGAAATAAAAAATGACAAGGCTTGCCTGTAATAAAGAATGCATAATATGTACACATGACCTGTTTACCTTGTTTCCAGCATCTCCTGTCTTTTTTTTGTGCTCATGATATGAGACTCACCAATTTAACTCGGTAATTCAGGGCAGCTCATTATTTCTCCATCTTTTACAGCAAAATGTTTTTTTGAAAGGTCATGGTCTAACATAATTTAGTTAAATTTGCAGTAAATTCTCTATATAATTTTAGGAATTGACAGCTAAGCCAGCTAGTGCAAATAGTAAATTCCGGGAAGCACTAGAGTGTAGCAATCTACATTTGCATTTAATCTGTTGAGCCTTTGCTACATATATAATCTCATTTCTAACAGCTCCTGGTTTGATTCATCATCAGGCTTCATGTACCATGGAGCAATTCCCTGTGGTGAAGGCTAATGATTCTTTTCATGAGCTAGAGCTTAGCATTTCTTTGTTGCTGTTGAAAGGCCTTCAGCATCAACATCAGTGGTTCTTGTAGCAGTTTTATGATGAGCTGGTTTTGCCTATTTCTTTCAAATTCAAATTAGGGGGAAAAAAGCCCTTATTTCTCCAAAATTCATACTATGTCCCATTACAGTAGGTCAGAGAAAGCACAGTACTTGCTTTCTGTATTTCTTTTATTCACTTACTTAGTTTGATAGAAACCAGAACAGAGTAGGTTAAAAGCCCGTATTCTGGAGTTGGATGTCCTGGGTTCAAGTATTTGGAATTTGCTGGAGTGACTCAGCTTCTCTGAGCCTTAAGTTTTCCTCTCATCAGTAAAATGTGGATCACAACATATTTACTTTGGTGTGGAATTGTTGAGGGAACTAATGAGATGATGGATAAAACCTTAAGCACCATATGTCTGACAAAAAGGACTCTAAAAGATCAACTTTTTTTGTTGTTATAAACTATCAGTGGAGAAATCAATAACTTTATTCATTTAAATCCTGAGTGTATCACATAACAAATAAGCAAGGAATTGTTCCAGAATATCCATATTTTCGGTTTGGGGTTGATTCAATGTGAATATGACATTCTGATGTTCTTTCTGTGATTTTCTGTCATATGAATTGTTGACAAAGACAGCTTACTTCACACTTGAATTGTCATCTGTGTATTGTACAGTACAGCAAAGTTCTGACACCCTCGTTCAGAACAGCACAGCTTGTTCTAGCATGCCTGTCAGCTGCTCCCCCCTGTTTACCAATACTACTGAACTTTTAGTTTCTGGTTTAGTTCTCAGTCCTTATTTTCCAAATGCTTGATCTTAATTTCAGAATAAATGACTCATGTTTTGGAAAATAACATTTTAATGATTTTTAATCAATGTGTAGTATGCTTTCATGTAATCTTTCTTAGTTAACAAAAATATAAGTAAACTACAATAACACATTTGTTCTAGTCCAGTATTTTGTCCTTCAAATTATGTTTAGGAGACTGCAATATGCTCATTTACATACCTCATATGGAGGGGGAGGTGGGGGGATAGGGACACAGGAGAGTGAGGAGAGCAATATGGAAGGAAGAGAAAATAACAGCAGAGAGAAAGGCATCATTTTGCCTAAAGGACCAGTTTTCCTCCTCCTACTATACCCTCTTCTTTTTAGCAACACTCTTCCCAGTCTTTCAACATTGTGATTCTTCATGCACAATTCTGCATTCTTTCTTTTTACTGTGCACACTCTTTGGAGCTATTCTCACCGCACCGATAACTTAAGTACCAACAGTTCTCCAAATGTATGTCTCCACCCCAGACCTCTCCTCTGAGCCACAGAATTGTGTATTCCACACTTGACGTCATTCCTGGATGTATCGGAAGCATCTTGAACTTACAACCTAGCCTCTGCTGCTCCTCTCCAATGAATGGCGCCCCCATTCATCCTTCTGCACAGACCAGAAATCTGGGAATCATCCCTGACACTTCCTTTTGTGTATCGTACATTTGGTTCATCAGCAAGTCCTCCCAAGCATATGTCCAATCTATCCCCTTCTCCATTTCCGCAGCAATCACCCTAGTCCCAGCCATCATGATCTGTCACCTCGACTGCCACAACAGTGTCCTAACTGTTCCTTCCAGTTGTCCTCTAGCTTTCTCTCTTGTAGTTTATTCTGTACCCAGCAGCCCCCCTCCCCAAAACAAATTCCTTAAAACCAGTCAACGGCTTCCCCTTACACTTAAGTAGAATCCAAAATCCTCAGGTCTGGATGCACTGACACCTCCTTATTTCTCGGCGTATTTTGTATCACTTTCCCGTTTATTAACTGTGTTTCAGCTCCCTGGTCTTTCAGGGCAAAAGCTTTTGTTAAGCTTTTTACTGTCTCACATGTACAATTTTCTTTGCCTAGAAAGTTCTTTCTGTCACTTTTCGACTGGCTACTTGCTACTCAGACCTCAGATCTCCACTTAAATGTCTGCCTCTGGGAAACCTTCCCCAAAACTTCCTTTCCCTCTCTTATAACACCTTTTAATGTTCTTATAACTCTTACCACAATTTGAAATACTGCTTTCAGGGATAATTTAATATTGCCATTCATGTTAAATGATAAACTCCATGAAGTCAGTGACCAAGATTTTTTATATTTACTATGATATGCCTAGTCCCAGCAAGCTACCTAGCATGTAACATTTGCTCCGATACTGACTTGCTGGGATGTTGCAAATGTATCTCAAACCCGGTGAGTTTTTCACCTCCAATCCTGGAGCACAAACCAGTTATGTAGGAGCCATTCTTGATATTTTCTCTTTAACAGAGATGCTAAAGCTCATTCTTTACAAAGTTTTTAAATATCAAATACTTATCTACAGGATGCCTCAAGTTCCTTTGTGGTTCTGTGCCAATCTGTTCACTCTCATTTTCTGCAAATATGTAGTTGAAGTACAAAAAAAGGTCATATTAACCAATTCTTGCTGCTTAATCTATTAGTAAATATTTACTGAATGCATATGCAAGATACTGTGGGAGGAACAAGTGTAAGACTGAGAACACACCCTGAGCTAGGCTTTTATGCTTCTCTTATTCTGTTGTTCTTCGCTACATTTCAGAACAGCTACTCTGTTCACAGCTTGATTTGTGGTTTGAGCCTTCTCTTTCACTGCCCTATACTTTTTAAAACAAGTTTGTTAAACAGTATTAAATCATCAAATATGATCTTAATAAAGGTCAGGCAGAGACCAAAGAGTTTTTATTCAAAGAACTTGGCATGGTTTATAGAATTCCAAAGGCGTGGTTTATAGAATTTCAAATTATCTGTTGCTCATTTTCAACAAGCATTACATATTGGGTTAGGCATAGCATTCTTAGATATAACACCAAACATTTAATACATAAAAGAAAAAAATCAATAAATTGGGCTTCATGAAAAGTAAAACTGTTTGTACTAAGAAAGAAACCATTAAGAAAACGGAAAAAATACAAAGAGATGGTTTGCATTCACCCAAGATGGTGGTATGAGATGCTCCAGGGTGTTCTTCCCCATAGGATGTTTGACCTACTAGCAAAAACTGGCAGAGCCATCTTCCTGAGAAACTCCAGAATGCAGTTCAAGGGTTGCAGTAACTGGGCAAGTACCAAATCAAGAAAACACAGCTTTAAAAGTAGTAGGGGAAGCTCCTGGCACCCTTCCTACCCCCTTGCCCAAACCCTTCCTGTCTCAGTGTGGAGCCAACCTGCACTCCCATTTGGGGGCCCTGGCCCTGTTGTTGCAGAAGCAGAGTAGGCCCTTTGTGCATACTGAGGTATCTGTATGTAACTGCCAGTCAATCAGAGGACAGCCTGAAAGACTGACTAGGAAACTCATCTCTGGCTCCCTCTCCAAGAACGTGCCTGCAAGCAGAGGCAGCTTGCCTCTAGCTCAAGGAGTATAAGAAAAAATTCAAAGCAGCCTGTGGCAGAGGATTACCTGCTTTAAGTCATATAATACAGCACACTGGAGGGTAAAAAAGTCAATTTCATAGGGAGTAGAAGAGGTACTTGAATTCCTGTAAATGGGAATTCCTAAGGCCATGAGCAAACACAAGCCCAGGACAAGATACATGCTTAGAAAAGACAGAGAGGACTCTGCACTTCACTTTTACCTCAGGCTGATCTTGATAGGATGGTTCAATGCTGAAGAAGAGAACCAGCTAATGCACACCACTTTGCAAAGACAGCGAAAGTATTTTTTTTACATGGGTTTCTTTGTTTATATTAGCTCCTAGACTCAAGGAAATCTCTCTTGTATCACTAGCTGGATACAAACATAAAGGAAAAGACAGCTCAAAGACTAAATCCCAGACTTAACAATTTAAAATATTAAAATGTACAGTTTTGAACAAAAGATTATAAGACCAATAAAGAAACAGGAATTGATGGTCCATCCAAAGGAACAGGATAAAAAAAAAACAAACCATCAAAGACTTTGGACATACCAGACAAATACTTAAAAAAACTGATCCCCAGTATGCTCAAGGAGATAGAGGAAAACACAGAAAAAGAACTAAAGGTTATCAGGAAAACAATCAATGAATGATTTGAGAATATGAGTAAATAGAGAGAAGCAAACAGAAATACTGGAGTTGAGGGCCGCAATAACTGAAATGAAAAGAGGGTTTCAACAGCAGACTGGAGCTAGCAGAAGAAAGAATTAGTGAACTCGAAGACAGGACAATTAAAGTGATTCAGGCTAAGGAACAGAAAGGAAAAGGAATGGAAAAAAAAAAAAGCAAACAGAGCCTAAGAGACCTGTGGGACACCATCAAGCCTGCCAATATACACGTTTTGGGAGTTGCAGAAGGAGAAGCAAGAAAGACAGGTGCAGATGGAATATTCAAAGAAGTAATGGCAGAAAGTTTTCCAAATTTAATAAAAAAGACATGAACATGCATATTCATGATGCCCAACTAATCCCAAATGGAGTAAAATCTAAGGGAAACAGGCCAAGGATCAAACTGTCAAATGCCAGGGACAAGGAGATAGTTCATAAAGCTGCAAGATTAAAGCAATGTGTTATCTACAAGCGAGTTGCAATAAAATTGAGTGCCTATTACTCATCAGAAACCATGGAGGCAAGAAGGCCATGAGTAGAAAAATTTAAAGTGCTGGAAGAAAGCAATTGCGAAATAAGAATTTTTTTTTTCCAACTAAGAATTTTATATCCAGTGAAACTCTTTCAAAAATGGGGGAGAAATAAAAAAAAAGAGAGTGAGATTAAGATATTTCCAGATAAACAAAAACTAAGGGAATTTGCCACCATAGATCTACCCTGCAAAATAATGCTAAAGGTGGTTCTTCAGACTAAAAGGAAAGGATCCTAGACAGTGGATCAAAGCAGCATAAAGAAATAAAAATCTCTGGTAAAGGTAATTATAAATGCCAATACTATTGTATTTTCTGATATGCAACTCCACTTTATACTTCTTACAGATTCTAAAATGCAAATGCATAAAAAGTAAGAATAAATCTATGATTTCAGATGTATAATGTAAAAAGATATAACTTGTAACAAATACAACAAAAAGGTGGGCAACAGAGAGATACAGGAATCATGTTTATGTGTGCTATTGAAGTTAAGCTGGTATCAGATCAAACATGATTGTTAAAGATTTAGGATATTAAACTTAAGCCCCATGGTAACCACAAAGAAAACATATGAAAAATACATATAGAAAGAAATGAGAAAGGACTACAAATGATATAAAAAGATCAAATAAATGTGAAAGTAGGCATTAATGGAAGAATTTAGAGAATTGCAAAGACCATGTAGCAAAATAGCAGAAGAAAGTCCTGCATTATCAGTAGCTATTTTAAATGTAAATGGATTGAACTCTTCAGTCAAAAGTCAGACATTGGAAGAAAGGATGAAAAAAAAAAAAAGGAGGACGCAATATATGCTATTTACAAGACACTCACCTAAAACTCAGAAACACAAGTAGGCTGGAAGTGAAAGGATGGGTTAAAAATATGCCAAGCAAATGGAAAACTAGAACTGGGGTAGATATACTAGCATCAGATAAAATAGACTTTAAGTCAAAAACAGTTTAGAAGCAAAAAGGTCACTGATAAAGATCATTTTAACAGGAAGATATAGCAATTTTAAATATATATGCACCTGTGGCAGTTTGGATATTGTTACGAATTCCAAAAATCAATACTGGATTGCATTTGTATACTGGTCTGTTCCTCTGGGCATATTAGATTGTATTAAATTGAGAGGTTTCACTCTTACTTGATTAAATTATGATTAGGGCTTTGATGCAACATGTTGAGTCCCCACCCCTTTGGTGGGCAGGGATACACAGAGTAAATGACATGGCAGAGGAGAGAGTTTTTCAGTTTTTGATGCTGGAGCCCCTGGAAGTAAATACACAGAGAAGGAGAACACAGAAAAGAAGAACACAGAGGAAGAGAGACAGCTCATCAGACGGGATCTTGTGGCCCCAGGAAGAGCGATTAGCCTGATAGTCTACAGCTGACCTTGTGAAGAGATCAGAGCAGCTGAGCCCAGAAAGAAACACGCCCTGGGAAGGGAGACCAGCCTTATGCCAGCCTACAGCTGAGAGCAGAAGAAGTTGGGACCACAGAGCCTTAAGAGGAAAGAGGAAGGCTGAACCCTTACAGACGTCGCCCACCATCTTACATCAACACATGGCAACAGACTTTGGGTTAGAAAGTATCTCTTAAGTAACCTTGAGTTGGACTCTTTAGGGTCTTGTGACTGTAATCTTCTACCCAAAATTAATAACTTTTATAAAAGCCAACAGATTTCTGGTACTTTGCATCAGCACCCAATGGCAGAGTTCCAGATATAGGATGCATATATTGACAGATTTGAAGGGAGAAATAGATGATTCTACATTAATAGTAGGTGACTTTGATACACCATTTTCAATATGGATGGAAAATCTAGGCAAAAGATCAAAAGGAAAAAAGAAGACTAGAATGATACGATAAGTCTACTAGACCTAACGCATAATACAATACTTCATCCAGCAGCACCAGAATACACATTTTTCTCAGTGCACATGGATCATGCTCCAGTATAGACCATATGTTAGATCAAACAAGTTTCAATAAATTAAAAAATATTCAAGTCATACTGTTTTTCTCTGACCACAGTGGAGTGAATAA
This sequence comes from Cabassous unicinctus, assembly GCA_029593785.1. NCBI lineage: Eukaryota > Metazoa > Chordata > Mammalia > Cingulata > Chlamyphoridae > Cabassous > Cabassous unicinctus. Next base: position 61,532 of record JAQZBX010001055.1, on the reverse strand, counting down.
AAAAATCAATAACAAAGAAGAGAACTGGAATATCCACAAATGTGTGGAAATTAAACAACACACTCTTAAACAACAAATGGATTAAAGGAAAAATGACACAGGAAATTAGCAAATATGTTGAGGAAAATGAAAATACAATATTCCAGAATATATGTGATGAAGCAAAGGCAGTACTCAAAGGGAAATTTGTAGCTCTATATGCTTACATTTAAAAAGAGGAAAGATCTCAAATCAGAACCTTGCAACTGGAGGATCTAGAAAAAGAAGAGCAAACTAAAGCTAAAATGAGCAGAAGGAAATAAAAATGATTAGAGCTGAGATAAATGAAATAGGGAATTAAAACAAAAACAGTAAAGAAAATCAAGGTAACCAAAATTTGTTTCTTTGAAAGAATCTATAAAATTGACAGACCTTTAGCTAGACTGACAAAGTAAAAAGAGAGAGGACACAACTATCTAAAATTAGGAATGAAAGAGAGGCATTACTAATGACCCCCCAGAAATTAAAAAGATTATGAAAGGTTACTACAAACAACTGTACATCACCAAATTAGATAATAGATGAAATGGACAAATTCCTAGAAATGGACAAATTCCTAGAAACTCACAAACTACCTACAGGAACTCAAGACGACATAGAAGCTCTCTACAGATAAATAACAAGTAAAGAGACTGAATCAGTAATCAAAAACTTCCCCAAAAAGAGAAGCATAGGACCAGATGGCTTCACCGATGAATTTTACCAAACATTCCGGAAGAATTAACACTAGTACTCTCAAAAGATTGACGAGGAAGGAACACTCTCTTACTCATTCTATGGGGGAGGGGTGGCTGCATGACCCTAATACCATATAATTAGCCAGATAATGATACCACAAGAAGATTATAGACCAATATCTCTTAAGAACATCAATGCAGAAATTCTCAAAGATTAGCAAACTGAATCCAAAAGCATATTAAAGAATTAAACACCATGACCAAGTGGGATTTACCTCAGGGGTGCAAGGGTGGTTCAATAAGAAAATCAATTAATGTAATATACTATGTTAATAGAACAACGGGGGGAAAAAAGCAACAACATGATATCTCAATTGACACAGGAAAAATATTTGCCAAAATCTAGCACTGCTTCTTGACAAAAACACTTATAAAACTAGGAACAACAGGAAATTTCCTCAACATGATAAAGGAATATATGAGAAGCCCGCAGCTTACATACCCAACAGTGAAAGACTGAAAGCTTTCCCTCTAAAATCAGGAGCAAAACAAGGATGCCCATGGTCAGCACTCTTACTAAACATTGTACTGAACATCCTGGCTAGTGAGCAGTTAGACAACAAAACCAAATAAAAGACATCCAATTTGGAAAGGAAGAAGTAAACCTTTCCCTATTTGCAGATGAAGGATTCTATATATAGAAAATTCTGAAAAAATAACATGACAAAGCTGCTAGAGCTAATAAACTAATCCAGCAAAGTGGCAGGGTATAAATTCAACACCCTAGAATCAGTAGTGTTTCTATACACTAATAATGAGCAATCTGAAGAGGAAGTTCAGAAAAAAAGTTCCATTTACAATAGCAACTAAAAGTATCAAATATCTAGGAATAAATTTAACCAAGGATGTAAAGTATTTATACATGGAAAATTACAAAACATTGCTAAAAGAAACCAAAGAGAACCTACATTCCATTTTCATGGGTTGGGAGACTAAATATCATTAAGATGTTAATTCTGCCCTAAATGATTTGCAGATTCAACATGATCCCACCCAAAATTCCAGCCGCCTTTTTTGCAGAAATGGAAATGCCAGTTATCAAATTTATATTGATGTGTAAGGTATCCCGAATAGCCAAAACCATCTTGACAAAGAAGAAGGAAGTTGGAAGACAAATGCTTTCTGGTTTTAAAACTTCAGAAATCTGGTTTTAAAGCTTCAGGAATCAAAACAGCATGGTACTGATACAAGGACAGATATATAGACCAATGGAATTAAATTCAGATTTCAGAAATAGACTCTCATATCTATGGCTGCTTGATTTTTGACAAGGATTCCAAGTATACTCAATGGAGAAAGAATAGTCTCTTCAAAAATGGGGCTAGGAGACTGGATATCTATATGCTAAAGAATAAAGGAAGACCCTTACCTCATACCTTAAATAAAAATTAACTCAAAATTCAACAAAGACCTAAATATAAGAACCTGAACTGTAAAACTTCTAGAAGAAACATGCATCATGAAAGTAAAAAGAAATCTATAGAATGGGAGAAAATATTTGGAAACCACCTATCTTGTAAGGTTTTAATATTTATAATCTATAAAGAAATCTTAAACTCAACAACAAAAGACAATCCAATTACCTAATGGGTAAAAGATTTGAGTAAATATTTCTCCAAAGATACACAAATGGCTAAAAAGCCAATGAGAAGATTCTCAACATCATTGGTCATTAGGGAAATGCAATTGAAAACCACAGTGAGATACCATTTCACACCCACTAGAATTGCTGCTATTAATAAAACAAAAAATAATGTTGGACTGGCTGCAGAGAAATAGGAACACTTATTTATTCCTGGTAGGAATTTCATTTCTGGGGTAGGGAATGGGAAGCTATTGCTTAATTGGTATAGGTTTGAGGTGTTGGAAATGTTTTGGTATTGGATGGTGTTGAAGGTAGCACAATACTGTGAATGTAATGAGCACCATAATATTACACATTTGAATGTCATTAAAATGGGCAATTTTAAGTTGTACATATGGTACTCTAAATTTTTAAAAACCCAACAACATAGGGCATAAACAGGGAACCTTAATGTAACTATGGACCATAGTTAATAGCACAATTACAATATTCTTTCAATTGCATCAGACTTACCACACACATATACAAGAAAATGAAAGACAAGCCACAGACTGGGAGAAAATATTTCCAAATCATGTATCTAATAAAGAATTGGATCCAGAATATGTAAGAACTTGTACAACTCAATATTACATATACAGCCCAATTTAAAAGTGGACAAAGGTTTTGAGTAAATATTTTCCCAAAGTAGGTATGTGAATGGTTAATGAGCACATTGAAAGATGCTTAACATCATTAGTCATTAGGAGTATGTAAATTAAAACCACAGTGCACTACTACTACGTATATCCTAGAAAGGCTCATTCATAAAGACAGGGCGACCGTAAACACCCCCAGCTGGATGCTCAGGGGAGAACGCTTTACAGGTCAACGTGAACTCCTGGGAATGATGCAGAGAGGGTTTTGGCAGAGGCTGAGAACACACTCCACCTGTTTACGTAGATGGTAGCTGCTAAAATAATGGGAGAGATGGTACACAAGCAGGATTTGCAGTTTACATGCAAACATTTCTTTTATTGCAACAGGAGAAACCATTCACTCTTTTAGGTACAAAAGGCAAGTGTTTCTGTTATAAGCCTTGAAGAATAAGGGATGAACCCTAAATGTGAATGGTAAGGATGTTCTTGGAAAAATAAACAAGAGGTCATTCAGGGTAGGAAGAACTACAGGAAATGTAAAAAACATGGATAAACAATTCCTGGAAAATTGGGACCCTGACATGTGATGTGAAATGAGATGTTTCTAGACCAGAAAGTCCAGAAAAGTACTAAAAAAATGCATATGGGAATTAATTATATGATAAAGTGGCAATTCAAATTAGTAAAAGATGGATTATCCAGTAAATGTTTTGTGGGCAACTGGGTGATCATCTGGGGAGAAAAAATAAAGTTGAATCCCTACTTCAAGCCATGTAGCAGACAAACAAAGCAAAAACAAAAAAGCATAGACTATTTTCCTTAAAATGGCTTTAAGAATGGGGAATCTCATTCCCCAGAAACCTTATCTCAAAACCTGGAAACCATCCAAATAAAAATAAAAACTCTGAAAAATTCAATTATGTAAAAACAAACTTAAAGCTGTGCATAGGAAAAACATCATAAAGAAAGTAAAAAGACAAAAATAAAAGAGAAAAATATTTGTAACTCATAGTTCAGACTTTATTTAAAGAGGTTCTAAAACACAAAAACAAAGAATATTTGGATCCAATAGAAAAGTGAGAAAAGAATATGCTCACAATAAAAAGAAGTGTAAATATCTCCTAAACATATGAATAAGTTGCTCAGGTCCACTTATAATAAGAAAAATGCAAATCAAAACTATAATGAGATACCATTTTAAGCCTATTAATTGACAGAGATCAAACAATTTATATCTCTGGGTTGGAGAAGGCATGGGAAATGGGTTATGTCATACATTGGTGGTGGGACTGTAATTTCTTACCAACTCTACAAAGAGAGTTGTTGCATTTCAAAATGTATATACTCTCTGACCCAGTAATGCCACATATAGGAAATTATCCTACAGATGTAGGATAAAGTACATGGATTAAATATATCTGATGTTATTCATTGCAGCATTGCTTGTAATAGTAAAAGCCTGGAAATAGCCTTAAAGACTATGAACCTCTGAGAATTGGTTAAAAACATTATGGCACATTATGAAACACTTTAGAGCTGTTAAAAAAAAACCACAAAAAACCCCCAGTTTTATATGAAAGAATAATGATATCAAAGTTCCTGTTGTAAAGTAAAAATAGCAAGTTGTAGAATCATGTCTCTTCTCTTTTATATAGCCTTTGTATAAAAGGGGGAAAAACAGTACACACATACATCGGGGTGTGAGTGTGTAAGTGCATGTGTTGACTCTCTGAGGTACTGGTAGCATCCAATGTCTTTGGGATAGGAGAAGAAGGGGTGGGAAGAAGACTTACTTTTCATTATATTCTTTCATTTGTGCCATTAAAATTTCCAGTGTCTCACACTTTTCTCAAAAGTAAATAATTTATAAATAACTAAATTTCCCTTTTGCCACCCCCCACCCCACCCCAAGGCTTTGCTCTACTCTCAAGATGCAATAGTATATTTTATTCCCATCTGTTATTTTGTTGGGTTATTCTGGACCTATCACCCTATGGAGAAATTATTGTAGCTTATCTCTGGTTTTGTTTTCCAGGACTTTGTTGGCATTAGGATGTCATGTAGGTATATCAGATGAACATGCTGAAGAAAAGGTGAAAAAAATGAAGCTACCCAAGAAGTAAGTTGAATGTCTTACTGATACTAAAGTAGTTTATGCATAGATGTATTGCACTCAAATAACTCTTGACAGAAACCCAGATGTATTGTTTATACTTAAGCTATAAAATTTCAGGTTCGAAAATATAAACTTGCTGAATTACATTTGATGTAGCCTCATCAGATTGCCCATAGAGAAACAAAGCTCAGTATATATTGGGAAGTATAAGAAGTATGTAATTTTCCCTGTGTTTATGTGTGTGCACACATGTGTATCCATGTGCCTCATTGATTGTATGTGGCTTTCCACTTTCCCCCCAAAATAGCTATTTATCAACCTTATTTACTTTCACAAAGAAAATATATTTGCAGAGTAAGTGTGATGTCAGCAGTATTACCTGCAGTTTTAAGATGAGTACATGGAAGCAGGTAGTGGTTTTGCCTGGTTGTCCCACTACCTATATCTGATCCTGTTTCAACCTCTCAGAAGCTCAGCTTTCTCATCTGCTAAGCTATCAATAATACCTACTTCATAGACATGTTTTAGGTATTAAATGAGTAAGTGCTCAATAAATGATAGTTGCTTTATATCTTTTTTAAAAAATTTCTTTAATGTATTCAAGTCCATTTTCTGAGACCTGTGTATTATAAGTAACAACCTGGAAATATTTTCAGTAATATAGTGAAAATAGAAACAAAGGAGCCACCCCATAATTTCTGTCAGTCACCCAGGTCTTCAGATTATCCCAAATAAACAAAATCCAAGTGGAAATTGTATGCTTTGCTAAAAGAATTTATAAAAACTATATTATGAACTTGTACATTTTTGAGTTAACTTCTAAAATTTTTCATCAAAAGATTAAACGGTATAAAACTTGAAATTTTTATTTACATTTTGAAATGACCCTTTTTATATCAACTTTAAGTATATCCAGTAAAAGCATCTGTACTGTGATTTGATACCTACTATTATCCATTTGAAAACTACATGAAAATGTTGCAAAATAATAGGGAATTTAACATCATTTCTTTTTTCCTTTCCACTTATATTTTCAATGCATTTTCCTCACTGAATATTATATTTTTGTCAGTCAACTGATCATGCTGCCATACTTCTCTATAACTAAATTATGTATCTGTATTGAAATTAATTTTAAAATTAAAAAAAAATTCTCTAAGTGTGAAAATTTCTTCTGTTATTATAATTGTTCTGTATACAGTTGTTGAAATCAACATAAATTAATCTTTGGTAAAATATAAAAAGGTTGAAACAGCTCATAATGAGATGGACTCAGCTATTTTTTTCAAATTAGCTCATGTATCCTTGCTTAAATTTTATTCACTGATGGAAAGATTAAGATGTCATAAAAAAGGTATATATAAAAATTAGGCTTTTTGTTATTAAAAATGCAATTTCAGTTCATTGAACCAAAAATTGCATATTGATTCATCATCAAAAATCACATTTAATGATCTGTCAGGTGACAACTCAATGTCCTTCTTCAATTTTTTGAAAGCAAAAAATTGGGAAACTACCTGACTTGCAGAGTGTCACTATCCTCTCATTAAAACCATTCACTCCCTCAGAGTTTTAAGAAAGTATACCAAAAAGGCATTATACCTGTTATTCTTTCACTTAGAGGCAACTTAATCTGATATTCACAGGAATAGAAAAATAGAAATTTAATACACCTTTGTCAAAGTCAATGAATTTAACAAATTAGTTTTACCATGTTTTATGTATGTGTGTGTATATGTGAATATATACATATATATATTTATATCTATCTATCTATAGATATATATAGTTTCTTAAATTTTTATTAAAACCTTGGAGCTTATTGCATTTTAGGGATGTGTATGACTGCCATTAAACCTAACTGGTAAAGCCACTTTTCACTATCAAAGCAACCAATCTATACAGAATTCTCTTTTGTCAAAAAAAAGTCTGGCTTCCTTTTTCTGCTAAAAGGGGTTACTACATGTTCCTGTGGCAACCATCTCAATTCTGACTTCTAAATTAGATAGGTAGATAGGTAGATATGTAGACAGACAGACGGACATGGCACCAGACTTTGCTGAATCTTTGACTCCTTGATGAAATAAGGTCGTCTGCTTTCAGGCTGTTTATACTGATGCTTTGCTTTGTGTTCTTCACAGTAGCTTTGCATTATTTGAGAGTAGATGGGGAAATGGAAAAGGGAGCTCATTAAATGAAAACTGTACTCGCATCTGCTGACAGCATATGTTATATCTGAATTCCCAAGATACTATTTTATTCTTATACTATTGGCAAAAATTAAGGAATCTTGATCACAATTGTTGATGTGGATGCAGATCAACAAACAGATAAAAGTTGGGAGAAGTTTTTATAACCATTTTAAAAACAGTTTGCAGCATTGTCTAAAATTAAACATTTGAACACCTTATAACTCAGCTGTTCCACCCCAAGATTTATGCCCTAGAGAAAGTCCATACCCCCACCCCCAATTAGACAACAAACATGTAAACTGTTGTTCATAGCAGCATTATTTGTGATGGCAAAACAATCGGGGGAGGCGGGTGGGAGGGAGGATGAGTATTGTTCTTCAGCAGAAAATGAGCACATTTGATATAATCACATAGCGAAGTAAAATATACCCCACAAGTTGAAACACAGTCTAACACCATTTTTTTTTTTTTTTGCTGCCCCCAAACAAGTAAAACTAAAGAGTGCATATTGTTTAGGAATATATGCTTATTTGATAAGGATTTTTTTTTAAAGCAAGTAAATTATTATTCTAGATATTAATTATTTTGAAATGAGGTACAGGCAGGGATGTGGGATGAAGAGAACCCGATAGATGCAAAGGTATTAGTAATATTCTAATTATGATGCTTTAAAGCATATTCTTTTGTATGTGTCAAATATAAAGTTATTATTTTTAAAAATAAAAATGACAGGTAATCTTAACATGTCATTAATCACAAAATATGTAAATGCATTAAATCTCCAGTTAAGAGACAGATTGTCAGATTGGATTTAAAAAGATAAGTCACTCTGCACAAAATCCAGCTAGAGAAGAAGCATCAAGAACTTTAGGAAAAAAGGAAATTTGGAAATAAACTATTAGAAAATAATGCATCAGGCAGTATTACTCAAAGGAAACTGATGTAACCGTATTAATATAAGACGAAAATAATAGCTCTTAAGGCAAAAATAATATTGGAAAAAGAAGGCTGCTACATAAGGATCAAAAGATATAGGCATCATGCTATAACAATTCATGTATGCACCTAATAAAACAACCTCAAAAAAAATTAATAGATTTTCAAGAAAAAATAGACAAATCTACAATCATACTGGTAGATCATAACTCAATTATTTTATTAATATTAATAAATAAAATTAATAAAGATTTAAAGCCCTGCAAATAAAATCTTGACATATATAGAACTCTGCTTCCTATAGTAGGTGAGTATTAATTCTCAAGCACACCTGAAATATTTTAAAAACTTGACATCCTTTAGCCCATAGGACACTGATGTCATAAAGATCACATTCACTGAATCCAAAGAATAAGAGCAACAACAAACATATAAAGCCATAGCATTAAGAAATTTTAAAACAGTTCTAAATAGCTCATCGATCAAACATATCATCATGAAAAATTTAAAAATGTAGGAAAGGAAAGAGGAAACACTTGATATAAAACATATGGGTTGCATATATACTTGGAAAAAGTTAAAGAAAACAAATCATAACAAAAGCAGAAACTAAGAAATTTGGTGGAGGTGGGAAGACCAATGACACCAAAGAGGGGTTCTCTTGGTAATTTTAGAAATATTTTTAAGAGAGATAGCAAAATGTAATAGCTTCATGCCAAAAAAAAATTTAAAGTTAAATTAAATGTGTAGTTATGTAGAATAATATCAAAACTGTCTGAGGAGAAAAGAAAACATGAAGAGACCTATTAAGTATTAAAAAAACGAATTAGTAATTTAACATATAAATATATATACACACATGATAGTCCCAAACAGCCTTTTTATGGTGTTGGAGAAAAGGTGGCGCTCACTGGGACACGGAGACTGATGATTGCAGGCAGGAAATTTATTGAGATGCTCTCCCAGCGGACGGGGTCTGAAGAATAGACTTCAGCCCGCCCCTGGAAGGGGGAACATGAATTCATACAGTACCTTCTTAGGTGGGGAAATGATAGTCGGTGGGAGGGGTTCCAGGGTTCCAGTGAGGGATGCAGGGGCCAGTAGGAAGCCCTAGAGGTGAAAATTTTCCTTGTATGGCTAGAGGGTAGTGGGTTGGGAGTTATGTTTCCTTGGAATGCTGGAGGAGCAGGTGGTGCTTTGATGTGGAGGGGGTGAAGCGCTCTATCCCACTTTACTCCTGTCTCCATGTGGTTTCTTTGTTCAACCCTGGGGGGCAGTGCCAGGCTCTCAGACATGTAGGCTATGGAGTGCTCCTTTGGGGGAAGTGCCGGGTTTGCAGTTCCCAGGGTAGAGAGTAACGTTTTGGGAACTTTTGTTCTGAGAACTGCTTTATCAGTTGGGGGAGTGAGTGTTCTGTGGCTCAGCAAGGGAGGAAGGGAGCAGGGGGCAGAATGGAGCATATCTTGAGCTCAGGGTCAGCATTTACAATCTAACATATAGATTTCTACCAAATCTTCTAGAACAGATACTCTCAAACGAAAAAGAAAGCAGTGATTCACAGCTTGTTTTCTGAGATTAGTATAACTTTGATACCAAAAGCTCAGGACAGTATGAGAAAGGGAAATTATAATCCAGTCTTCCTTATGGACATAGATACAAAAATGCTAAATAAAATATTAGCTAACAATCCAGCATGTATTAAGAAAGTATATTATGACTTAGCTGCGTTTATTGCAGTAATGAAAAGATGGGTTAACACGAGAAAATGGACTTAGTAAATTCACTCCTTAATAAAAGAAAATTCATATGCTTTTAATCACACGTGCAAAATGGGCAAAGGATATGAACAGATAATTCATAGAAGGGAAAGCTTCATTCATGTTGAGACTGGGGACGACACCAAAAGGCTAGGGACTCAGGCTCAAAACGTGAGCCTTCTCGTCAGTGAGGTTGACCTGCTAACTTCTGGACTAAATGTTAGTGAAACTCAAGAGTTTGAACACAGAGAGTGGAGCTCCAGTCCCAGAGAAACTCACGAGCCTTGGAGACCATGCGGAGAAGAGAACTGAAACGGTTCAAAACATGCGCCTTTGCCCAACTTTCTTGTTGTCTCAGGAGTCGTCAGCGTTCACTTTCGGATCCCATCCTCGTCGCAAAACTGATAAAAGAACAACTCTTCATGTAGTTTAGGCTCTCACAGCTTTATTGCGTGATTCCTGAATTGGGCAGCATTCCACTCTGTGGAGGGTGTGAAAGGAGAAGCTCACATAGGGCGACCCCCTGGAAGCAAGAAGAAATGTTCTGATTGGGGTGGGGATCTTACAACTTGGGGAGTGGATAAACACTGATCAGTAGGGTGAACTTGTCTGTAAACTAGCTCTCCAGGACAGAAATTAGTTTTATCACCAGGTGTTGCTTATCCGCAACCCTGCAGGGTGTGTCCATTGTCTCAGAAAAGCCCTGCAGGTCAATTGTTTATGTCTTTTGGACAAGGCTTTCTCTGAAAGGGGTCTTCTGGCAATGCCAGGTGAAGGTTAACAGAGCAGGATCTCCTACGTCCCCTTCCCTCCTGGTTTAAGTTCTTCCTTCCAAGGGACTTTAATGGGGGCTGGATTAGAGAAGAGCAATATTCAAACGTAATCTGTTGGGTGACTTGGAAAATACGCCCTTCTGACTTAGTTGTATGGGTGCACGGGCCAGTAACCTCTATATAAGTAGATAAAAGATTAGAAATAATCACAGATTAGAACATGGCAAATTAGAAATTATGTCTTAGTTGTCCTTTCAGGAAATCATTCAACTGAAATATTTATGATGTTCATTAGAAGATTAATTTTTCATTAAAGCTTGTTAAGAACTGGTACTCAGTTATTTTCTGCTGTTACTTTTTACCAGGTTTACCTCTGCCATTTTTCACTGTGACTCTCTTGTTTGCCTTTGTTGGAAGTGTATTTTTCCTGAATGCCAAGGTTTTAGAGGGTACACATGTGCCCCTAAAGTTGCTTATATTTAACTATTAGAAACAAGGCAGATTTCCACACACAGCTCTAGGGCTATGATCTGTGAAAGAGCAATATCATAGTGTAACAAATTTTCACAGTTAAAACGATTTCTGTTCTGTTTCTTTTGCTTATATTCTGTGACCACTCATGAACCTGGAGTTTAGAAGCACTGATATTAAGAATCATCGGCATGGTGGTGGGGCAGCCTCTTGTATATGTCCTTATATCATTAGGAATATTTGTTCAATTTAACTGTGCTACAGGTGCAAGAGAATATCTTAGAGACACTTTGATAATCAATCAAGTTTGATATATTAATTGGAATTAAATGCTACTCTCCCTATTGGAAAATGGGCGATTTGAGTATTAGGTTTTTTCCTGATACCTATTACACATTTCATAAAAGAATCATCTTTGGTAACTTGACTGAAACTGCCCTAAAATTCCTTAAGGATTATTCCAGAATGTATGTTTCATTGTACTACTACTTTTTTTCTTTTTTTAAAATTGTACTTCTGTTCTCCTTTTCTCCTTTTCTTGCTCTCCTTCCTCTCAAAACAAGCATTTGAAGAGTACCCCACGTTATCATCTATTCTTAAATTCATAGATCTTTGCATATTTATTGTAAAATTAAACTCTTGATCCTTTGCGTAGTTTGATAAGTCAAATTAGTATAGGAATGAAGAAAACTGCAACTGAAAAGGAAACCATTCCAAGAGCTTGTGGTCTCCAATAGCTAACATGCTGACTAATTGAAAAGTCTGTAGATTTAAGTGAAAATGCTGTTTACTTGAAGGTTATTTTTTGGGGGGGTGTTGTTTTGTTCTTGTTGTAGCATTTTTCTGTTATTAAATCAATGCCAAAGACAGTAGGTCAGAAACTATATATCCTATATATCATTGGGAAATAAGAGGTAGTATCAGTCAGTGAAAAGTATGTTAGAATCATCTAAGGGGCTTTTTTTAAACTTGTGCTAGATCTTGCCTCCCACTTGTTTCCCCCCCAGTACTGAAGCCACTGCCAATGATGGAAGTGGAGCATGAGATGTGGTGTCCTCAGGTATTAGGGCAGATAAAAGCCTCATCATACAGTCTCAGTGCATATATGTGTATATAATTTTAAAGCCACTTTCTGAAATGAATACTCAGATGCTGAATGTGCATCCATATGTATACACTGTTTATATAGACACGAGCATATGTACAAAATTCAGTTGATGTAAATATTTACTTAAATGAAAAATAGCGTTACAAATACAGTTGGGTTTTTTTCTTTAAAGACAAGGTACTGTGATTGTGAAGGAATAAGCTTTATATACTCTTTTTATGGAGAGTGGGTAAATTTCATAGGTCACAAATTTTTAAATATGCTAATAATAGGTAGAACGTCCTTTCTTTTTTTCCCTGACTGGGCTTAATTTTGGATTTTAACCCAGTGAGCCTTTTAGCGCAAAGGACTGGATGCAGTCTGGTAATAAAAACTTAATCCTACTTGTTCCAACCCAGCTTCTGAAGGGCACAAGTTGGTGGGGCTGTGAGACTAAAGAACACACCTGGCATTTAGTTGGGGCTAAGCTTTATTGGGACTTAGAGACAGGAGAGAATCTCTGTTGGTGGTGGTTCAGAGAATGAGGATAAGAGATGAGAAAATGAGCAGTGATATATAAGGGGTTTCAGAACAAGGACATTCCACAGCGTATGAGAATGGAGTTCCTGCAGGGTCACGGAACACGTACACATGAGGTGTGGTGATGTTTCCACTATGCTCATAGGAAGGACTTTAACAAGACGTTTACTGCTTTGGGAAGATTATGCTTTATGATACCATCTATGCCTTCTCTCCCCTCTGGGGATGGTTGGTAACCTTTCACTAATGTCCACGTCACTGAGTTGGCTACTTGCTGAGGACTTAGGGGGCAGGCCCTGGGTCTCCACACTACTCTGTTTAGTGTATACTCAATTAAATCAATGTTTTCTGTGTTCGTTCCCATTCTTTGCCATCCCAAAGAGTCTTCCTCAATTTCTTAAATTTTTTTGGTTAAAGATTTATTTATTTATTTCTTCCCTCCACCTTGTTGTTTGCACCCTCTGTCTGCTCTCTGTGTCTGTTCATTATGTGCTCTCTCTGTCTGCTTGTCTTCTTTTAGGAGGTACCAGGAACCAAACCTGGGACCTCCCATGTGGGAGACAGGTGCCCAATCACTTGAGCCACATCCATTCCCTGCTTGTTGTGTCTCTTGTGTCTCATCGTTGTGTTTCCTTGTTGCGTCAGCTTGCCACCCCAGCCTGTTTCGTCAGCTCGCTGTCTTGCTCATCTTCTTTAGGAGGCACCGGGAACCGAACCTGGGATCTCCCATGTGGGAGGTGGGTGCCCAACTGCATAAGTCACAACCACTCCCCTGTATTTTTTGTTTTTGGTGGTACCGGGACCTCGTATGTGGGAGACCCGTGCCCAGCCACTGAGCTACATTGGCTCCCTGGCTTCCTCAATCTCTTTAAAATTGTACCCTCTATAAAAATGTGCTGCTTCTCATCTCCCTTTTTCTACTTTATTTTTCTTCACAATGCTTACCTTGTCTATTATCTCATTTTACATATTTGTTTGCTACCTGATTCCCCATCAGAATATAATTCCTATAAGGACATATATTTTGGTCTGTATTATTCAGTGATGTATCATTAGTTCCGAAAACAGGGCCTGAAACATTCTCCCGCTGAATAAATATTTTTTGTTGCATTTGAACTCAAGGTTTATCTCCCTCTTACTCCTAGGGTTACTTATGAGGTCTGGGCACTCACCCAATGGGGGGAGGGGCGTTCGAGCCTCAGTTGTTCTGATTTGACTTTACTGACATCCGCTGAGTTGTTGAACATATCAGCTGGTTTTCATTAGTTTCTCTGGCATCTTAGGGATGTGTGTTTTCCAATAGGTCTGCACTCTTGTGTGCTCTCTTAATCTCTCCTGTGAGTCCTCAGGTCATGCCCCTCTCAGCTGCCTCTCTGCCTTTACCTGGAGCATGGAAAACCTAAGGCTGCTCTCTTTGGCAGGCTGGGGATAGCACTCTGTGGTGAGGAAAAGTGGGAGAATTGCTTCAGGTCCTGTCAGCCTAGACTTGCTTTGTCAAATGTCATTCTCCTCAAGCTGTGCTGCTCAAAGGTTTGCATGTGGGCGATTCAGGAACTTTGCTCTTTTCCTGAGTAAAATCCGGAAGCTAGGGAAGAAGTTCTCTTGGGCTCTGGAATCCACTCGGTCTCTAGCTCAGCCTAGCGGGGGTGGGACTTGCTTGTTCCTCTAGGCTATGGACTCTGCCTGTCTGGCATGGGAAAGCCTTGGCCCTTTACCTAGGCTTCCTTTATATCCCTGCTCTTTTGGTATTCAAGTAGACCTTTTGAAAATCAGAAGGCCTTTCTCTAGACTGTGGTCTCAGGATTGAATTTTAAAAGCCCATTAAAAACCCCAAACCTAGAATGGCCTTCTCTGGTCTCTTTCTTGAAAGGACCCTTTCTTGGGGCAGTAGATAGCTCAGGGTCTTGTTTCAGAAGGCATGGGGTGGAGGAGGACCTTAGAGTAAAAAAGAATGGTGGTGGTGGGGGGATATGCACATCTTCATTTTACGTATTTATTTAAGAACAAAACAAAGAGCTGAAGTATGGATGAAACATATCCCTCATCTTTCCCCCTTCTAATTTCTGCAGTGAAATTCTTCTTTATTTGCTTTCTGAAGAATGGATTTTGAATATTCTCTATATCCTTTCTGTGAAAATGTGAGCCCAGTATTCATTTTTAGTAGATGTGCTTCCAGCCAAACTTATCCCTAGTATCTCTAGTGTGCATTCATCTGAGATGTTCTCATTTGTTCCAGGGTGCTTGAAAGCCTGATTTGGTTTTGAAATTTACAGCTAACATCCACTGAACTTGGACCTAATCTTTTCATGTTTACCTCAAATCTTTCACACATAATGACTTCCAAGCTTCATTTAACTTGATTCATGCTAAACAAGTAAAACTCTCGGGGTGGGGATAGCTGGAAGAAAGCAAAGGCTTGTTTCTCTGGTTTGGGTATTCTGCCACGTTGTTGGTGCACCACTTTAATTGGCACTTTAGTGATATTATATTGAACATTTTTTCCAAAGGCACATTTAGAGTACCTGCTTAGGAAAAATGTGGGTCAGATGGGAATGAAGCAGAAAACTGAATTGCCACTTATCATACCAATGCATAAGTGGGGCCAAATGCTATCAATTCTTTGTTTACATCCCTGGTAATTTGATGCAAATGAAATTGGCAGTTTGCCATTTTGTGATTTTTTTTTTCAGGCAGAGTTATTTTAAAAAGAAATATTACAAAGAAACTGAAGCCCGGGAAGTTTGTGTAATTTATTAATATCACTTTTAAAAATTGTATTAAATTATATACTGTGTCAAAGTGAAACTAAGAGTTACTAAAAAAGAAATTTGATATTTTAGGAAGTGAAGGTATTTAATGTATATTTTTAATTCATATATCTTACTCCTAAGGTATTTTGCTAAATGACTGATGGCACAGAGATCTTGCGTGTTAAAGTAGGAAAAGGAAAAGTCTATACTTATTAAACAAATAGACTGGCGGACAAATCAATTGACTGATTCTGGCAGAATTTTCCCAGAAAGTTCAAGGAGGCAGAATATGCTACTTAGATGTTTTTAATGTGAGCCGTACATATTTTGTATTTATAATTAATAATCATATGTCCTGTGAAAGACAAATCATTTGAGTTAAGTTTGCAGACTACAGCATTTTATTTGGGACACCAAAGTCTAGCTGCAGCAAAGGAAGCTTCTAGGGATGGCAAAGGAATTTTATAGACATAGAAAGAAAAATAGCTTGACTTCTGTTGATTGGACCAGGGCTTGTCCATCTTACAGGGGTGGGTTTAGGGCAGGGGGGCTTTATTTTGTGTTGGATAAATTATAATGAAGTAGGGACTTGATTGGCAGCAGGGGTCAGCTGCCTTGGTGGGAGTTTCAAATTTCAAAAGATAAAGAGGAAACTCCAGGGGGCCTGTTTCTGCTTCTTTGTTGTTGTTTTTGGCTCTGAAGGGGACCCAGGGCTTTCTTTATACAATTTTATCAGGCATTTCCTTATTACTTATGCTAGGAAATGCTACTTCCCCAGAATTCTTAGAGCAATCTCCCCTTTATTGGGAATATATTCGAAACTATGATTGAAACCATTTAGCTTCCAAGATTCATGCCAATCACATTTTATTCAAAAGCCTTTGTCTTTGTTCTTTTCAACCACAAGTAGTTACTAGTCAATATTAGCAGTTGATTGCCCTTTGTGTATCTAATTAAATTGTATTAATAAGATAAAATGGACATTCTTGGCCAAATTACATTTATGTACTTTTAATAATACCTCAATTCGATATAATTTGATTCTTAGTTACTTTGTCAAGATGTACTACAAACAGAAAAATGGTTTTATAAATCATTGTTGAAACCACTAATTCGTATTGGTTAAACATTCATTATGCCAGCTTTATATTAGCAAATAAATAAGTTGAAATCTATGAATTTCAAAGATAGGTCTACTTATTTTCACTGTATAAGATGGTTTAAAGTATAACAGAGGTGGAAATGCAAAAGATTTTAATGAAGTGGGAGTTAGTAACTTTTATTTGGATTTGGGTATTATCCATTTAAAAGAACCTCCTTAGGTTTCAAATCCTTTCTTGCACAGTTTTGAAGAAAAGCAAATAAAATACATTGTTGTCTACATATGAAAATGAGTGTGACCTTAACTTCTGCACTTCTTAAAATCAGTGCATGCAAATTCATTTCTATGGGTTTTCATTGCTGTTACAGATTAAAGAAACCCTAAAGGAAATTCTATATTTAGAAAATTAAGAGAGATGTTTGTCATTATTTTCTGGCTTCACACATTAGTAGAGCTTATCTACAAATTTGATTTGGAAAGACATCCTTTCCTACCCTCCATCTTTCAAAAGTACCTCCCCATTCCATTTGAGATATTGCTGGAAATTCTACTATTAGAATTGGTTGCCGAGGGAAGGGTCATCCTTCTTTTATAATGCACAGATTTTTCATTGTTATCATGGGCTCTTAGCAATTATTCATAGATGACTATCAATTACTCTATCATATCTTTAAAAAAAAAACAATTTATTGAAGTATATCATTCATACATGAACATACATAAACAATAAGTGCTCAGTAAACATTGTGAACTTACAAAACAAACATGCATAACATCATATAGGGCTTCCACACATCACCCCACCACAAATATTTTGCATTGTTGTGAAACATTTGTTAAAAAATTATGAAAGAGCGTCCTCAAAGCATTACTACCAACTATAGTCCACATCTTACTCCCCTATACTTTTTTTAAAAGGATTTATTTATTTATTTATTTACTTTTATCCATTAGTTCATTAAAGTGCAATCATACAGTATTTGTCCTTTTGTGCCTGGCTTGCTTCACTCATGATAATGTCCTCCAGGTTCATTCATGTTGTCATATGCTTCACAACTTCATTTTTCCTTACAGCTGCATAATATTCCACCATATGTATACAGCACAGTGTGTTTATCCATTCATTGTTTGATGGACACCTGATTTTGTTTCCATATTTTGGCAATTGTGAATAATGCCACTATGAACATTGGTCAGACTATGTACAGATGTTTGTTCATGTCACTGCTCTCAGTTCTTCTGGGTATATACCTAGTAATTGTATTGCTGGGTCACATGACACATCTATATTCATCTTCCTTAGGAGCTTCCCAACAGTCCTCCGTAGTGGCTGTACCATTCTACATTCCCACCAACAGTGAATAGGTGTTCCTATCTCTCTACATCCTCTCTAACACTTGTAGTTTTCTGTTGTTTTAATAGTGGCCATTCTAATAGGTGTGAAATGATATCTCATTGCAGCTATGATTTGCATTTCCCTAATTGCTAGTGATGTTGAACCTTTTTTCATGTGTGTTTTTGCCATTTGTATTTCTTCTTGGGGCAAATGTCTGTTCAAGTCTTTTGCCCATTTTTTGATTGGGTTGTTTGTCTCTTTATTGTTGAGTTGTAGAATCTCTTTATATATTCTGGATATTAAACCCTGATTGGATATGTGATTTCCAAATATTTTCTCCCATTAAGTCAGCTCCCCTTTCATCCTTTTGACATAGTCCTTTGAGGTACAAAAGTGTTTAATTTTTTAATAGGTCCCAATTACCTATTTTTTCTTTCCTTGCTCAAGCTTTGGGTATAAGTTTTAAGAGATTCCCACCTAAGACAACATGATTCCCTCCATTATCTTCTGGTAGTTTTATGGTCCTGGCTTTTATATTTAATTCTTTGATCCATTTTGAGTTAATTCTTCTATACGGAGTGAGATAAGGGTCCTCTTTCATTCTTTTCGTTACGGATATCCAGTTCTCCCAGCACCATTTGTCGAAGAGGCTCTTTTGTCCCAGTAAATTGGACTTGTCAAAAATCAGTCAGCCGGCCATAGAGGTGAGAGTCTATTTCTGGACTCTCAATTTGATTCCACTGATCAATGTGTCTATCTTTATGCCAGTACCATGCTGTTTTGACCACTGTAGCTTTGTAATATGTTTCAAGGTCAGGCAGTGAAAGTCTTCCGACTTTGCTCTTCTTTTTTAGGATGTTTTTGGCTATTCAGGTCTCCTTTCCTTTCCAAATAAATTTGGTAATTGCCTTTTCTATTTCTGTAAATTACACTGTTGAAATTTTGATTGGAATTGCATTGAATCTATAAATCAGTTTGGGTAGTATATTCGTCAACCAAAGGGGTACTGATGCAAAATACCAGAAATTGGTTGGTCTTTATAAAGGGTATTTATTTGAGGTAGAAGCTCACAGTAATCAGACCATAAAGCATAAGTTTCTTCTCTCACCAAAGTCTATTGCCACGTGTTGGAGCAAGACAGCTGCTGATGTTTGCCAGGGTCCAGGCTTCTTGGGTTTCTCTCCGGGCTTAGCTCCTCTGTTTCCTTCACAAGGTCAGCTGTAGACCACGAGGCTCTCTAGGCTTTGCTTCTCTCCACAAGGCCAGCTGTGAACTCTCAGGTGAATGGCTCGTCTCCATCCCTGGGCCTTCTCTCCTTCCTCACCAGAACTCCAACATCAAAACTGCTCCAACACTGTCCTTTGCCTTGTCTTTTATCTTTGATTCCCCCACCCACCAAGGAGTGGGGTTCAACGCCCTACTGACGTGGCCCAGTTAACGTCCTGATCATAACTTAATCATGCCCAGATTAGCAGACCAGTTTACAAGCATGATCCAATATCTATTTTTGGAATTCATAATTACATCAAACTGCCCAACTGCTACAGGGTAGGACTGACATCTTCAAGGTATTTAGTCTTCCAATCCATGAACATGGAATGTCTTTCCATTTGTTTAGGTCTTCTTTGATTTCTTTTAGCAGTGTTTTGTTGTTTTCTGGATACAGGTTCTTTACATCTTTGGTTAAATTGATTCCTAGGTATTTGAGTCTTTTTATTGCTATTGTAAATGGATTTTTTTCCCCTGATTTCCTCCTCAGATTTTTCAATACTGGTATGTAGAATCATTCTGATTTTTGCATGTTGATCTTGTATCTTGTCACTTTTCTAAGCTCATTTTTTAGCTCAAATAGTTTTGTCATAGATATTTCAGAATTTTCTAATTGTAGGATCATGCCATCTGTGAATAGTGACGGTTTTACTTCCTCTTTTCCAATTTGGATGCCTTTTTTCTCTTGTCTAATTACTCTAGCTAGAATTTCTAGCACATTGTTGAATAGCAATGGTGACAGTGGGCATCCTTGTCTTGTTCCCAATCTTAGAGGGAAAGATTTCAACCTTTCCTTATTGAGATATTGGTTGTGGGTTTTCATATATGCCCTTTATCATACTGAGTAACTTTCTTTCTAGTCCTATCCTTTGAAGTGTTTTTATCAATACAGGATGCTGGATTTTGTTGAATGCCTTTTTCTGCGTTGTATGTGCTATCTTGAGCTGGGTGATTGTGGTGGAAGCACAGTCAGACTGGATGAGGGAGAGAATTTAGAGGTGGGAAGATGAGAGTACAAAAAACTAAGTTATTTGTCTTTGTTCCAAAGACTCCTTCCAGCAAATAGTGTTAAACTTGGAATGTAGATTGTGCTAGTTTCATCACCTGTGCATTTGAAATGTATTGTGAGCTCGCTCTTGAACAAAATATTTTCCGAAGGAGAACTTATTTATAGGGTTGTGCTTACAGTTTACAGATTTTTTTTGTCTATTACTCATGAGAATTCTATAAAACACAAAGATTTATATGAGTGGTTAAAAAATCTCCTGTGGCTTCTTTATTAAAAAAAAAAGAAAACAAAAAAAATATTGCTCATTGCCCATCCATGTATAGTTCTGATTTGAAAAAAACAAGATTTCATGTCTATAAATTTCACTTCTGAATGTAACATAATGAACATAAGCCTGTAATTAGCCATAATTGTTGCAATTGCTAGACCAATCTAATTTACTTAAACAAAATATTTCTAAAATTTGCTTGTAGATAAATGAGTTATAAAATATGAGATGTTTAATAGTGAAATAGACGTAATTAAGGTAAAGCCAATTTGATTCAACCTTAAAAATTATTTATTGCTGAAATACATTGATTCATTCAACAGATTTTATTGAATGCCTACCATGAATTGGTCGCTGTAAGGTATTAGTAGTAGCTATAGATTCCTTGCTGCCAAGGAGCTTATACCTTATAATTTTGCCAGCCATAGCCTAGAATAATAAATGAAGAAAGATGATTTTAGTTTTGTAGCTTGTATCTTTTTTTTCCCCACTCATCGTCTGTTTTTCTTTATGAGGCACCAGGAACCAAACCCGGGACCTCCCATGTGGGAGGCAGGCACTCAACTGCTTGAGCCACATCTGTTCCCTGCATATTTGTTTTTTGCTCATTGTCTGCTCATTGTTTTTGCTTGTTGTCTGCTCGTTTTTTGTTTGTTTTCTTTAGGAGCCACTGGGAACTGAACCCAGGACCTCCCATGTGGGAGGCAGGCGCTCAACTGCTTGAGCCACATCCCCTCCCCTAGTTTGTATCTTAAGAGCATTTTCTCATATGTTCTGATAATGTTTCTTACCAACAGTATTGTCTGGGGAATTTTCTTTTCTTTTTACAAGAGGAGAATCTTTGAGATGAAGATGCATGTATATTTATATGAATTTGGTAAATAAAGTTAATTATTTGATCAACTATATTTTGAAAGGCTGCTATCTGCCCACAACTGTTGTGAGCATAATGGCAGTTAGTAAAATGGACCAGAAGCAAATTCTGACCTCAAGAGGCTTACATTCTAATTACAGGGAATACAAAAATGGCAGAAGAATGAAAGACAAGCAGCACTAAAATAGACTTTGTGCCAATCTAAGTAGTTAAATGGAATGAGACAATGGTTTGTGCTAGGGGTTGGGACAGTGCCATGACCTCATTAGCCCTTATATATGTGCATTGAAAATTCAGTATTTTCAATTTTATAGCTCTTCCAAAAGAATAAAACTTAACCCATTATATTACCTTCTCACTCCAACTCAGAGTATGCAAGTATTCTCTTTCCATTTAAATAGATTAAAATCTAGGCCATGACAATATGTTCGATGGTTATCTAGCTAAGACTTTCTCTGCTTCCTGGCTTCTATCTTATTTGGAGGCTCTAAATAATATAAATAGACAGGCAGTAAAGAGATAAATTAAAATTGCATTAAATTTCTCTACAGAATAGTAAACAGTGTCTTAAAGGATTCATTGATTTGTGAAATTAATATTAATTAATATTACATTCAAAAGTTGAGGAAAAATGAGGACTTTAAAAGAAATCCATGAAATGTTTTAATAGATAAACAATACTTTGATAATGTCTATACAAAAGCCTCAAACCTGTTAGGAACATGTGATAAGTCCTTCTCACCTTTGGCAGATAGGTAAGTTGTCACATTCTTATAGGTGAGAAAATGAAAACATAGAGATCATGTGGCTCTTGTACCTAATGAGTTACTGGCTGAAGGGACAGGAGCCCAGGCTCTCTGCTGCTTTACCGGTGGTTGCCACTGTGACTTACGGATTAATCGGTTATGTGGGGTCATAGGAAAGACTATTACAGGGAATTTGAAATCTTCACTTTTGTAAAACGACCACTGATGTATTTTTTTTGCTTTGCTTTATAGTTACCAGCTGACGAGTGGATACAAGCCTGCTCCAATGGACCTTAGCTTTATCAAACTCACCCCTTCTCAGGAAGCAATGGTGGACAAGTTGGCTGAAAATGCTCATAATGTGTGGGCTCGAGACCGAATCAGGCAGGGGTGGACTTATGGTATACAACAGGTACACAAGGAACTTTAAGAGGTCCACAGCACTTGGCCCACTCAGGTGGGAATCAGGATAATTAGTAACAGGAGAGATGAAATAGCGACTGCTTTGAAAGTCAGAAACAAAGAGTATAACGGATTTTGTAATGAACATATGCAGAAAACACCTCTTTAGTGCTGGACTCAAGAAATTAGATGATGTAGCTCTGGGTGTTATCATGAAAGAGACATATTTGGTAGACTGTGGATTTTACTAGAACTGTGATTTAGAATGTGGTTTTAAATCATTTCTCTCCCAGATTCTTAGGGGAAACTTGAAATATGAGAAGAGTGAAGTAAAATAATAATAAAACTGGTCCACAATCCCTTATTCCAAACCTTTGGGACCAGATGAATTTCTGAGTTCAGATGCTTTTTGTTTTTTAGTAAGGTGATATTCCGCTACAGCACATATTACGCATCACCCTCAGTGGGGCAGTAGACTGTAAATTAATACTTGTTCAGGAAACATAGAGATGGTCATTCCAGAAGGAATAAAGTCTATACACAGCCTTGGACCTGCTCAGATCAGGTTTTGCCACCAATTGAGTTTTCATTAAAGTTAGAAAAAACCTGACGTTTTCAGCGTTTTCTGGATTTCGGAATTGGGGATAAGTGACCAGGGGTCTCTGTTCGTGGTGGTGCTTGTGAGAGTAGCTGACAGTAATTGCCTCGCATTGAGGCAGCACAAAAGAGGGGTTCAGAGCACATTTTAGTCTTGCCTCATAGTGTTTGTGTGGCCTAGGACAAACTACTTAAATGCCCTGTGCCACAGCTTTCCTCATCCGTGGGTTAGTTAACTCCATTTTATAGTTTCTGTAAGTGAAAGGCTTACAGCAGAGCCTGGCTCCTAACAGAGACTATATAATAAGTAGCTCTTACTACTGCATGCTGGTCACAATGCCGAGTTTTAGATGTCTTTTCTTCTTTAACTTCATAACTCCATGAAGGATGAACGAGTCTTATTCCTGATTCTCATGCTATGTACACGCAGCCTTTGAGCAATTTGTGCAAGGATGCACAGCTGGTAAGCACCAGAGCTGGCATTTAGACCAAGCCTTCTGACACCAGAGCCAAAGGATTTTACTTCCCCAGTACATTGCCTCTCGCTGGGACATGCTGGAATGTCCATATAAAATATTTTCAAGAATAAAAGGGATGGTTACTTATAGGCTTGGAATATGGCTCAGGATAAAGCTTGAAAGTTGGTTTGAAAAATTTACTTCCAGAGCCTTTCTAATACAGTGACTTTTGTTATTTGGAAGAATAAAGAAAACTTGAATAGCTTTGACTTATGTCATAAAATGATACAGTTTTGTACGTTGAGTTGAACTGGTTAAATTGACAGGAATGTCAACGCTAAATCTGTTTAAGCTTGTGTGTGTGCATGTGTGTGTGTTAACCTGAACCTTATACTACAGAGGCAAAAAGAATAAGGAGTCTATTGGCTCTCTTGAAAGGGAGAAGACCCCTGGGTCTGTGAGGCAAACCAGGATTTCCCTGATGCCTGCCTCCTCCTGGAGGGTGCCCCTCCCTGGACGTGCAGGTCCTCCTCATGAAAAGTCAAGGCTCTGTCTGAGCCAGCGGAAGCTCTCATTTGACCCATTTCTCATTCTCTCTCTCAGCTCCCCCCATCCCTCCACCACGTTCCCCACTGACACAGCAGACGTTTGCTGGATTATTCGAATGAGCGTGCTCCTTAATTTTCCTTCACTCTCGTGTTTATCATACTCTAGTTGGTAGTTCTTCATTAATTTATCTTTTTATACTTT
This sequence comes from Cabassous unicinctus, assembly GCA_029593785.1. Lineage (NCBI taxonomy): Eukaryota > Metazoa > Chordata > Mammalia > Cingulata > Chlamyphoridae > Cabassous > Cabassous unicinctus. The sequence continues at coordinate 37,100 of JAQZBX010001055.1, read as the reverse complement.
GTATAAACTTGAGGGCAGGAGTTTACTTGAGTTAACTCTTCTTGGTCTCTCTAGCACAGCTGAACTTAAACATTAGTGTGCATGGAACTACTTGAGCAACTCCTTTTAACACTCAGCTTCCCAGGACACCACCTCCAGAGAGGCTATAGAATTTCTCTATAGGAAGCTTGGGAACAGCAACCATGTTGGAAGGGAGGAGCACTGGGCAATATGTGTTGAAGCTGCATTGGCAGTGCAAACACTTGGTTTATAATTGTTTATTTTGGGGGTGCTTTGGAGTGGTATTGAAGGAAATCTCCCAGAGTACCCACTCTTGGTGCTGCCCCAGCAAGCATCCCAGACGATTTTTGACTCTGGGTGTCAGTAGACCACATTTGCAGAGTCCTTCTGGATATTCAGAACAGAGTTGCTGAAGGGAGCAAAGGGAAGAAGGAAAGAATTTCCTTACTTCTGTCACCAGAACAACCCCTGCATTATGATCTAATGAAGATCATAGCTGATCTTCATTAGAAGGTGTGGGCATATCCACAGACTCCCACTTCCTCTAATGCCAAGGTAAATTAAGAACTGATTGTACTTCTTGAAATATGGAGACTTTGACAAATACTACAGCAGGGTCTCAGTGTTTGGAAAGAAATAATTTCTCAAATGGTGGTGCTATAAGGATTGGAGGAGTTAATGGGAATCCACCATTCCAGGGAAAGTAAGTTTTTTACTTCTGAAATTGGGCATCCTTTCACCAAGATAGTAAGATAGCCTCTCCTCCCTCTTTGTTAATAACACTTTAACCACATTTGCTTTTACAGCCTATTTTAAAATAGATGAATAACTTTGAGTTTTGTAGTCATTTTAGTACACCTTGTATCAGTTTCACCAGTGGATGGAGCCATCTTAATTCCTATTTTTCAAACTATTTGAGGGACAGAGAGTGGCTGTCTTGAGCACACTGGGTTTTCTCTGAGGAAGGGAAAGAAGTCTTCCATTGTTCCTTGACTCCAAATCACTGAGGAATGACCAGAACTAATTTGGCTCTTCTTGTAAGAAAGACTTGTCAGTGAACTGAAAAAGAAAATTACGTGTTCTGTAAGTTAGCCCTTGTCTTGTGACCCTGCCATATGGCAGATGGTTAAAGATGCCTTTGAAGTTGTTTTTTGTTGTTGTTTTACTTTCCTTTCTTATGGAGAGAGGTAGTTTTAAATTGATATACTTATTTATTTGATTACATCTTTAATATACGTAGTTTAATATAGATAACCAGGGAGTGAGGAAGGGCAGTTTTAATCCTTGGAGGTAACTTTGATTTGGTAGCTTTCTCATTTCCAAAAGCCTTGGCATTGCTTTGATTTGCACCCTTTTTCCTTCTTGTAGGATGTAAAAAACAGAAGAAACCCACGCCTCGTTCCCTATGCGCTCTTAGATGACCGCACCAAGAAATCAAATAAAGACAGCCTCCGGGAGGCTGTGCGGACACTGCTGGGATATGGTTACAGCCTGGAAGCTCCCGATCAAGATCATGGTATTTTTCTTAAAACTGTGCTCGCCTCTGATTGCAAAATCACATAGTAACCAAATAAATTTTAAAAAGGGGAAGTACTAAATAGAGTACTCTAATCAGTCCCAGTTAGGCCAGTGATTTAGTTTTTCTTTCTCCTGCTCCAGGATACCTGAAGCACTAGGAGCTTCTCTCATTGTGACTGTAGAACTGCAGTGATTCTGTGCCAGGAAGAAGGTTTCCCTTCTGGAATCTGAGCTGAATAGTAGCCCCTTAACCAATACTAATTACTTGCTCCTCACCCTCATCCAAGGCCAGCCTTCCTTCAGAAGTGCTGATTTCAGTTGATTACGGTTTTGAACCTATAGTAGGATCTAGTGTTTTCCAAAATCGCCCCAGTATTTATAGTTATAAATATAGGCCATATTAATTAATTAATGCACTATTTTGCTTTATGGAAAATCTTTAGAATAATCATTCAACAAATATGTGTTGGATAAATGGAGTTTTAAAGGTTCTCTGAAAACACATTTCTCTTAAATAACAACTTTAAAGATTATGGTTTAAAATGAATAACTCCTTAATCCTTCAGTCATACAGTTTGAATTAATATCAATATCCATATTTTAAAATTGCAAAAAGTGAAATGAAGATTGTGTTTTAATTATTGTTCCTATATTTTTTGACAAAAGTTTTTAAGTCTACCCCAAATATCCTGTAATGATTAATATTATCAGTATGGTATCTGTGCACAGGAATGAATCTAGATCTTAAAGTAATAATAATAGCTAATAATTATATCATGCCCATCATGCGCTGCAAGTGTTTCTATGACCTTTACAATTATTATTTAATCCTCACATCTTCTGTGAGGATGGTATTCGTTTTATACTCACTTTGCAGTTAAGGAAACAGATTCAGAGACTTCTGTGTTTTCCATTTTACTCAGTGGTGGATGCAGGATCCCAACCCCAAGCATCTGACTCCAGATTTTAGTCATTTGAGTTGAGTAAGTCTGTCTGGTTTAGAATATGTCCTCAAAGCTATTATATTTTTAATTGAGGTATAAATTTACACAGAGTAAAATGCACAAATCCTAAGTGTTCAGTCTGGTAAATTTTGACAGCTGTAGTTACAAAAGGAACTACCACCCAATACAACTTAGGGAACCTCTCCATCATCCCAGAAAGTCCCCCTGCCCCTTTCCTGGCAACACCCTCTTGCCCCCAGCTTTTGACTTCCGTCAAAAGGTTAGTTTTGCCTCTCCTTGCACTTTGTATGAATGGAATCATTACAATATATATTTTTTGTATCTGACTTCTTTTGTTCCTCATAATGATTTTGCAATCATACATGTTATGTATATTACAAAAATTATTGCTGAGTAGGATTCCATTGTTTTAGTATACTACAATTTGTTTGTCCACTCTCCATTGATGATAATGTGGGTTGTTTCGTCTTTTTGTCTATTATGAATAAAGCTGTTATGAATGTTCATATACAAGTTTTTGGGTAGACTTACATTTTTATTTCTTGGAATAAATACCTAGGAGTATAATTTTTGGATCAAAGGATAGATATGTGCTTAACTTTATAAGCAACTTCTAAACAGTTCTGCAAATTACTCTCCACAACCAGTATATGAGGGGTTGAGTTCCCACATCCTGACCAAGAATTGCTTGTGAGTCTTTCTGATTTTAGCCATTTTGATTGGTGTGAGATGGTATCTTATTGTGCTTTTAATTTGTGCTTTCTTCATGAATAATAGTGTTGACGGTTTTCTTGTGCTTATTGGCAATAGGTATACTTCTTTTGTGAAATTTCTGTTCAAATCTTTTGTCCATTTTAATCATTGGGTGGTTTGTCTTTGGTTTGTCTTCTTTTTATTGAATTGTAAGTGCTCTTTTTATATTTTGGACATGAACACTACATCAGATATTGCAAATGTTTTCTCCCAGTTTGTGGCTTGCTTCATTTCTTAATGAGGTCTTTCAGAGAGCAAAAGTTCTTAATTTTAATGAAGTCCAACTTCTCTTTTTTTTGCTTTATGGTTGTGTGTTTTGCACTCTAAAAATTTTTTCCTTTGGCAAAAAATATCACATAGATTTCCTTCTATGTTTTCTTCCAGAAGTTTTATTAGTTTAGCTTTTACATTTAGGTCTATGATCCATTTTGAGTTAATTTTTGTGTATGATGTGAGGTAAGAGTCAGGGTTCTTTTTTTTGTCTACAGTTTTTTTTTAACAGTTTCAACACCATTGGTTGAAACAATTATCCTTTCCCCATTAAAGTACTTTGGCATCTTTGTCAAATATCTATTGACCATATATTCATGCATCTCTTTCTGGACAATCTACTCATCCCATTGGTCTATATAAATCTCCTTATGCCACAATGACTTTATTATTGCTATTTTATAATAAGTTTCAAAATCAGTTAGTGTATGTCCTCCAACTTTTTTCTTCTTTTTTTAAAGGTTTCTACACTTTTCTGTTTCCTTTTCATTTCTGTATACATTTTAGAGTCAACTCAGTTTGATTTTGATTGGGATTTCTAGATCAATTTGGAGGGAATTGACAATAAAATTTAATCTTCTGGTTCATGAACATGCTATATCTCTCAATTTATTTAGTCCTTCTTTAGTTTATTTCCGCATTGCTTTGTAGTTTTCAATATAGAGGTGTGGCACATCATTTGTTAGACTTACTTGCTATATCTGTTACTTTTGCAAATGAGATTAGTTTTTATTTCATTTCATTTTCCAATTGTTTATTGTTAAAATGAGAGACACCATGATTATTTGTATATTGATGTTGTATCCTGTGACTTGACTAAATTTATCATTTCTGGATTTTTTGTAAATCCACAGTTTTCTATATACATACTCGTGTGTTCTGGAAAAAAAAAAAAAAAAAGAGCCAGTTTCACTATTTTCCTTTTTAATCTTCCAGTGCCTGTATTTTCTTTTTGACTTAATGAACTGGTAAAGATTTCATTACAGTGTTGATAGAAGTGGTGAGAGATTATTGTCGCTTATTCCCATTTAGAAAGAAAAAAGCTTAAATATTTCTTCATTAAATATGATGTTAATTATAGGTTTTTTGTAGATGCCTTTTATTATATTGAAGAATGTCCTTTCTATTCCTTGTTTGCTGAGAGCTTTTATCACAAATGGGGTGTTGAATTTTTTCAAATACTTTTTTTGCCTTATTTGAGAAGATTCTATATTTTCTCCTTTATTCTTTTAATATCCTGAATAACTGATTTTTTTAGATGTTATATCAACTTTGCATTCCTAAGATAATTCTAGTAAGTCATGTTGTATTATCCTTTTATATATTTTTATATAGCTCTTTGCTAATATTTCATTAAGGATTTTTCCATCTATGTTCACCAGGAATATTGGTGTATAATTTCCTTTTCTTGTCATGTTTTTGTCAGATTTTGATATCTGTTTAATGCTGGCTCATAATATAAGAGTTAATTATAGCCAATATCCAAGAAAGGGAATATATTTAACCTATCCAAGGAAATGTGCCATACATGCCAGATGATTTTTTTTATGAATGGTAGTTAAATTTTAAAGACATTTTTGGTAAGGGCAAAACCCGTACTAAGTTTTTTCTGATATATTCACTTTTAGGGAGAATTTTATTCCAACATGATGCTGGACATATAAGATATTATTCTGATACCATACAGTATTTTATACTGTTTCCAACTATTTATACTTTCATCTTCCTAACACTCCTGTGGGGCAACATATTACTGCCATATGGTTACATACTTTTTTGTGAATTATTTGAATTTCTAAATGGAAAGAAAAGGAGTTTATATATTATGAAATCCATGTCACCTCCATATTTGAAATTATCCTCATGTCCATTTGATTTTATTGGATAGTTATTGAACATCTGTGCCCGGTTTTGGGGATTCAAGGGTATATAAAATAGTTTTTGTCTATGGGTAGTTGTCAATGTAAGCAAGGAAGGTAGACTAAATTACCAACGCTACTATATAGTGTAAGAGTTATATACCCAAGTGTGGCATCACAGAGGGCTTAGCTCAGCCTGTGGTGTGAGAGAAATCTCAAGGAAGAGGGATATTTAGTTATCAATTGCTGTGTGAGAAATTACTCCAAACAACTAGATAGAAATACCAGGATGCTGTTATGTATATGGATATAAAGCCAAGACTGTAGCTAGAGGGAAACAGGATTAAACATTTCATTTTTTAATGGGATAAACTTGAATTCTATGTCAAGGGAAAGAACCAGTAGAAATGGAGAGACTAAAAGTAAAGGAGAGAGAGAATGAGCTTGGTGAAGTTTGGTCTCTGAGGAGGTAGGAGGGAATGAAATGCAGAGCATGAGTGAAGAGATTGGCTTTATGTAAGAAGGAGAGCACCTGTTCTCCTGAAGCTAGTGGGCGAAGACAAGGATTGGAGAGAATGCAGAAGCCTATGTTCATGGAGAATCAGGAGGAAATGAAGGGTATTCCTGCTGTCTAGTTACTATTTTCTGGTTGAAATAAAAAATGAGTTTATTTGCTAGGGGGAGATGATGGGGAGGGCTAGACTGAGTTAGGAGCCTTGAAGCAATAAAGATTTCCTGGATATAGAATTATTAGCAGAGAATTTTTTTTTCCCCACTGCCTTCTGGCCTTCATGGTTTCTGATGAGAAATTGGCTTGTTGATCTCTTTGAGGATTGCTTGTATGTGAAGAGGCGCTTCTTTCCTGCAGCTTTCAAGATTCTCCCTGTGTCTTTGTTTTTTGACAGTTTGATCTAGGTGTGGATCTCTTTGAGTTTCTCCTCCTTAGAATTCATTGAGCTTATTGGATGTGTAGATTAATGTTTTTTTAAATAAAATTTGAAAATTGTTGGACTATTATTTCCTCAGATATTCTTTCTGCCCCTTTCTCTCTCTCTTTCTCTTCTACTTCTGGGACTCCCAGAAATCTTGAAATAAACTTGATGGTGTCCCACAAGTCTCTGAGGCTCTGTTAATTTTCTTTCATTCTTTTTTCTTTTTGTTCCTCATATTGGATAATTTCAATTGAGCTATCGTCAAGTTTGTTGATTCTTTTGCTAACTCATATATGCTGTTAAGGCCCCCAAATGAAGTTTTCATTTTATTTATTGTACTTTTCCAGAATTTATATTTGGCTCTGTATGGCAAGACAAATCATTCTCATACTTTATTTTATTTCATTGTATATATTTAAAATAGCTGATTTAAAATCTTTGTCTAGTAAAGTCAGCATTTGGGCTGCATCGGGTACAATTTCTGTCGACTCTTTTTTACCATGTTTGGGCCATAGTTTCTTGTTTTGTTGCATGTCTTGCAATTTTCTGTTGGAAAGTGGGTATTTGAAATAATATAATGTGGGAATTCTGGATTCCTTCCCTTCTCCAGGATTTGTTCCTGTTGCTTGTGATAGTTCTTTTTTGTTTGTTTGTTTTTTCAATTTATGCAGGTAAGTTTAATGACTGGAACAAAATGGGATCAGTTAGGAAGAATTATATTTGGGAGATGCCTTACACAGAATAATATATCCTTTTCATGTTGACTCTTTTAATAGGGTTTAAAACAAGTGCTTGTTCTTCAGGCTTCTGAATTAAAATTGTTCAGGGGGCTATAAAGTCTGGAAATGCAGACCAAATATATAATAAACTTTTTACTGATAATAAATGCTATGATCCATGTGTTGTTCCTAACAATTCAGAAAGTTGTGCAAAATTGCAGTGAACAATGTGCATTAAGATAGCATTTCCATCAAACCTTGTATATACAATCTGCATTGCATTGCCTTAGATGATTTGTGACTCTAATTTTCACTGAATAAACTTGTACCTTTAGCATACCTGAGTCAGGTCAAAAAAGACAAGACTTGTGAATGGGATTTTCCAGGGAACTTTCAGAAAGATCAAATAATGAAAGTTACCTAGGAATTAGGCTTTGGAGGAACCGCAGTCCCATTCTGTGCTCTCAAGAGACTTCTATGCTGCTGATTTTCACTAGGATTGAGGAGCTATTGGGTTTTCAAGACTAACACAAGGTTTGGGAGACAAATGAGACTAGGGCAACTTAAAATACTACAAAGCTCTCTGTTCTTATCAAGATTATGCTGTTTTTATTGAATAAATACTCCCCAATAGTTGCAGACCTTTGGTTATTTTCCAGACTGAAAATGTTGATTCTGACAATTTTAGCCAGTGTTCTCATTGTTCTTTTGAAGCAGAGGATTTCTGTAAGTTATTACTTTGCCACTCCTGTAATAAGGATTATAGAGATTTTTAATGGGATAGAACAGAGAGGAGACTGCAAACAGGTAAAACGATTGCAGAGCAACCTTCACAGGCCAACTAAAGTTGGAGAACATGAGTTAGTAGTGGTGCCAGTCTGTGGATTGTGTGTATCTGTTCAGCAATGGTCAGGTAAGCAGGGATAGACATTGAGAATGGAGACAGTGGAATAGAGAGCAAGTGAGGAAAAAGGATAATAGGGCAAGAAGGTTTGAAAAGATATATAGGTAAGGAAGGGAAGCTAAAGAAGGAATGTAATGAGTTTGCAGAGTGAATGGTTTTGTTTTAAAGAAATGAGAGAACTGGGAGGAAAAAATGGTGATCAGAGAATATTACATGGTTTCATAATTTAAGAATCTAAAGATAGAAACAGGGAAGCGGATGTGGCTCAAGCAATTGGGATCCTGTCTACCATATGGAGGGTCCCAGGTTCGGTTCCCGGGGCCTCCTGGTGAAGCGAGCTGGCCCACACGGAAAGGTGGCCCGCGCAGAGAGCTGACGCAACAAGATGACGCAACAAAAAAGAGACACAGGAGAGACAATGAGAGACACAACAAACCAGGGAGCTAAGGTGGCTCAAGTGATTGAGCGCCTCTCTCCCATGTTGGAAGGTCCTGGTATCTGTTCCCTGTTCCTCCTAAAGAGAAGACGAGAAGAGAAGACAAGCAGACACAGAAGAATGCTCAGCGAATGGACACAGAGAGCAGACAGCGAGCGCAAGCAGCAGGGGGAGGTGGGGGGAGTAAATAAATAAATCTTTAAAAAAAAAAGAAAAGATAGAAACATTGACAGGTGATGGACAATGTTCAATCCTAATAAATTTATATGAGCAATGAACAGTAGTGAAGTTAGTGGTATATATTCCACAATCCAAGGCAAGATTGTTTTTGTTCACCACTGTTCCCTAGAATACAACAGCATGCCTACTCATGATAAGGATTCAGTTAATCTTTATGAAAAATACATTAGAAAGATTAATTTTCTGATTGGAGGACTCAATAAAGTGGAAAAATGGCATCTGAGTTAGATATTGAAGGGATCAAAATTTCAACACATAGAAATCACTGTCAGAAAGGCTGTTGCTTTCAGATGTGTTACAATATAGAAAGTTGAGGTATGATTAGTAGTCTAGTTAGGTTGAAATGTCACTCCCCATGTAAACGTGGGGAGAGAACAGTAATAGATGAAGGTAGAAAGATAGGTTCTAAGACAATGTGTACAATACTTTGAAAACCCAGCAAAGAAATGTGATTAAATTTATGCAGGAAGTACCAGCACTGAGAATTTAAAGAAAGAGATTGGTGTGTGGGCAGTTTACATTAGCAGTGTAACTATGGTGACAGTGTAAGAGATGTCAGGAGGATAGTGCTCGGAGGTAGAGACCAGTTGAAAGGGTTTGGAAAGATTATGATTTTCTGAACAAGGAAGGTAAAAAGGAAATTAAAGGATGGATGTGAGATATTTCATCGTCTAAAGCAAAATAAATCTGGTGATCACTAAGATGAGATTAGAAAGATTAATTTATAATTGGCTATATAGCTCTTGCTGATATTTTTAAAAAGTTAAGGGCATTAAAATTTGATAAAATTGAATGTAAATCTATGTTATTAGGGTTTTAATGTATTTCCTAGTCAGCAGATTAAATGAAGTCAGTCTTTGAATTGTATATATCTGGAATATTGTTCTAATTAATATTTTAAAATATTTGAAAATTATGTTATTCTTATTGACTTTAAAAGGTTTTATCAAGGTTTGAATTTTTAAATTATAAATAATACTAGGATATTGAAAGGGTAGTTGGTAAATATCAATAATTTCTTTACGCGTTATACAAATACCTAAAGGATTCTAAATATGTGTAAATTTTTAAAGAGACTCCCGTGCCTGCCTTCATAGATTGTTATAAATCACTTGTAATTTTAATGCAGAATTAGATCTTGAATGCCCTCTAGTGGTAATCGTCTTTTAAACGTATGCTTGGGAGAGCTTTTTTGCGTCCCTATTTGGTTACTTGTTTGTGAGCCGTCTCTGTGGCAGATCTGTAGAGTACTGTTGACTTGAATTAGACCTTGTCCTCACTCTTGAAAGTGGTTTGTTATAGGGGTAATTCTTAAATCTCTTCTGTTTTATGTACCAACAGCCTTGATAATGTGTATTAGGAATATATCTGCTTTTATTTTTTTTGATTGTTATATTCATAATATCAATATAAAAATAATTTATACAGCACACTTATATGAGTTAGATACTGTGTAACAAACATATTTGAATATAGGGTGTTTAAAATCAAGCATAGCAAAAGAGCTGCCTGTCTGGGGGAGTTCTATGCCATTTGACAGTGGTGTGATGCACATTAGCTATTTGCTTGGGCTCCTGAATCCATGGTTTGGCAGAGTCTGTTCCTAGATTTGATTCAGCAGGTATTTATGGAACACACACTTTGTACTCAGGTGCTTGATGGTATAGAGCATGCAAAACAAACTTTGATACGGATTGCCCAGGTCCCTTCTGTTTTATTTTGTTTTTAACCTCTGTGGATCCAGATTTTCATTTAGTGTTAGTATTTTCTCATGAAGCAGAATGGTGGTCTGTTGCTTCTTAGAATACTGTTGCTGTTTACTCTAAACTAACCCACGAGACAGAGTATAGGAGACATGAACTACACTGACGTTTGGAGGAAGATCTATGGAAATTGAAAGAAAGAAAGTAAATTGCTGTGAAGTCCTTTGCATGACGGTGTCTGCGAGTAGCATGTTTACTTCAAGTTCAGTTTGAGTTTCCTTTAGTGAAAGAATAGTGCAACAGGTTAGAGTAAGAAAAAAAAAATACCAAGGCTAAGAAATTGTGCATCGTGACTGCTTATTACTGTATGTTCTCCATGTAGTCCCAGATTTTTACTACCCATATCAGTGAAGGGGATTAGTGGTATATCTTAATAGCAAAAGACATTTATAGTGGGATCTTGAAGAAATCAGGTGTTATATTTTATATGAAATTTGCCTTCCAAAATAACCAATATTAAAGTTTGTTTGCATTCTTTGAGCATACTGTGCATAATTATGGAGGCAATGTACTGGAAACATAATAGGGGTACAGTGAACCTGGGATATTTCAGGTGTTCAGTTTTATAAAAAACTAAATATTCATACTTAGAAACTTGAGAGTTGTATTTGTGTAGAGCAGGACTTAATGTAAGATTTACATTATCACCTGTTGGCATAATTAAAAGTAACTTACCTGAGGGCATTTTTACCTCTTGAAAAAGAATTTATGTTGTTTATAGTTTATATTCTGTATCTCTTAGATTTGTTTATGGCATTACACCTGTGATTTAAAGAAACAACAAATCAGCTTGCTGTTTCTAGAGAAAATACCACCTCTGAATGAAAATTGGACTTTTCCTTTTTTTAATTTATAGTATTGCAGCTTTTAATTTAACTACCTTTAAGTATCATGAAACTTGACAGTACTTTTTAGTCAAAAAGTAGTTTCCATCTTTTCTTTCAAAATCATTCAGTTATTAATAGAAATGGCCATTTTTTACCCTCCACTGTAGAGATGTTTCTCTCTCAGAACCCTTTCCATCCCCAATTTGTATGTTTCAAAAGCACATTTGGACATATTCAATATAGTACTTTAATATACTATATTAAATATTGTTATTTATAATAATATTTAATATTGTTAAATGGTGTTAATGCATTTATTTTTTCAGTAAGGTGTTTGGATATATTGCATGGTGTGTGTGTGTATGTGTGTGCATGTGTGCAAAGTGTTTTGAATTTGAGGCTGCCACTGCTGAAGAGATGAGAGCTGGCTGGAGGAAGCCAGGTTGGCAGATATTCTGTGTGTGTGTATGTGGGGGAGAGAGGAGAAGGCTGAGTGTTGCCTATTCAGAACCTTAACCCAGCTTTGAAAGGCTAATCAGTAGATATAGTTCAGCCTTATGCTCTGTAATTACTGCCACCACCATCAAGAAGCACTTATTGAACTTATCAGTAAGTTCCTATTAGGTGCAGGAACTCAATCCATTTTTCTTTACATCGGCTGCCTTAAATTGTTACATATGATCTAGCTATGTGCTTATTGGTAATCTTTAGAGCTTGTCTAGATTATTTTTATAGTTCTGATATGGTCATACCAAATCAATTGTTAAACTGTTATTAAACTTTTATTATAGATAAGGTCTTCCCTAAGTCTTGAAAGGTGAAAAGATGAGAATTCCTATTTAGCAAGTATCTACCTATTATGTGCCAGGTACTAGAGCAGCACAGCAGAGTGGAAAGGACAGAGGGTTCAGCATCAGGCAGCTACAGAATCCTGCCATTTATTCGTTGTGTGACTTTGGTCAAGTCACTTAAGTTTCTCCATCTATGTCTAACCTAATACTAGCTGAGAGCACCTTAAACTTTGAGATATAAATGCAGGGGACCTTAGACCATCCCTTTTGCTTTACTAGGGATGATATTCTCAGTGTCATTCTGGCTCTGAATCCTTGCTCTAAGTTCCTAACTCAGAGTCTTTGCATTTTGGAACGCCCAATCTTGCTCATATCTCATTTCCTTCTGGTATTCTATTCCCTTTGCACCTCATGGGTCTGACCCTTTAAAAACATTTTTTGCTCAGATCTCATAAACACAACCTGTATGTGTATCATATTACAATGAAGATTTGGGACAGTGGAGAAGTTTTCTAGCACATCAGTGAGCAAACAGAAAACAACCGCTTTAAACTGGACGGTAGATATCCCTGTTCTTTAGAGTCCCTTAGACACCTTGTCAGGGAAATTTGTCATTGGCCACCACCCTCTGCCGTTTACTACTTCACCTTGTTCTCTTTCTCTGTGTCCTCCTCTTTGCTGCTGCTTCTCTCTCCTCTCACACCCAAAAACGTCTATTCATTTCTTATACAGGGCAGGTTAGGTTTCTTTTATTGTCTTCTTTCAATCCATGCTTTCAAGGTTGTCTTCTCTTCCACTACCAAGCCCCCAAGTGGCTTGTAGGTATTCTTCTAAATAAAGATATGTCCCTCCTGAGAAGGAGCTAGCATCTCCTACCCTTGCAGGGTTACCGAGCTGTAGCCACTGGTTTCTCCAACTGAAGCCCTCAAACTTTCCACTTCATCAGACTGCTTCCCTCTGACAGCGGCTTAGCTGAAAAATCATAAACATTAAACACTTTGTCAAATGTGAGACGGGATCTAGAAGGTATCGTCATCATCGACAGCTTTGCAAATTTAATTACTAAAGTAGTGTGATATGCTCCCTTGTCTTTCAATTTTACAGCTGCCAGAGCTGAAGTGTGCAGTGGCACAGGGGAAAGGTTTCGGATCTTCCGCGCGGAGAAGACCTATGCCGTGAAGGCAGGAAGGTGGTACTTTGAGTTTGAGGCCGTCACTGCTGGAGATATGAGAGTGGGCTGGAGCAGGCCGGGGTGTCAGCCTGATCAGGAGCTTGGCTCCGATGAGTGTGCCTTTGCTTTCGACGGCTTCAAGGTGAGTGGACTTGGCTGTGCGCAGGCACCGCCTTTAGTATGCTCCTCGTTTTGTAGGCCCCCGTGTTCCAGGCAGCTCAAGGTTGCAGGCTCCCACAGTGCCGATGCTAGTTGGTCCTGCTGTACCTTTTGGTAATGTGGTGATAGCAGTACTTTCAAAAGCACACATTTTAGAAGAGTCCAGAGATCAGCTTTTGTCCTTATTGTCTCAAAACATTTCCCCTACTCTACGAATTCAGTGAAATTCAAGAAGTAAAACATTGCTTTTCCATGATTATAAAAAAGATGAATCGGCCCTATCAAAAGTCTTAAAAATACATACATATTCTTAAAAGATGTGTATACTTTGATACAGCAATTTCATTTAAGAAATTTATCCTTAAGCAATAATTAATGATATGTGTACAGATTTAATAGTCACAAGGATGTTTATCATCACAAAAAGATTTCATTTTAAACATTATTAGAAATTTCTGTTTCTTAAGCTGGGTGAAAGCTGGTTGAATGTGTACTTTATTATTTATATATTATATCGATGTTACATGATTCCTATGTATATAAATATTTTTAAATTAAAAAATTTTAAAGTGTATGTACATAACCACATTAGGATAATGATAGTCTTTTCTAACTGATGAGATTATAGATGCTTTATTTTCTTTTACTTTATTTTTATTTTTTTACTTTCTTCAATGAATTTGTATTTGCTTCCATATGAGAAAAGCTATTTTTAATTTAAAAAAGAGAGAAAATTAAAATAAATAAGCAGTATGAAGAGATTTGACATTTGGGATTTCAGGTGTTGTGACCTGTGTGGGAAAGTAATTCTAGACTAGAAATTAGTGCTGTGTCTTCTAGGACAATTGACTCACTTTGTTGTGAAGCTTTACATTTCTGGAATTCTGTTTTTTTATTACAGATGGAAAAGTTTGAGATTATTTGCTACCTAATTTAGTTTAGTTTTTTATTTGTTTTTTCCTAATTTAGTTTTTTTAAAAAAATGTGATGTGCTATGCTTAAGGAATAATAACATTGTTTTGCATTGATACTGTTACATATCAAATCACCATGAAAGTTGTGTTTAAGGGGAAAATGAAAAAAAATTTTCTGATAAAATAACAAATACAACTAATTTTATACCTATAAATTAGTGGAATATGCTCATAGATCCAAAAGTCACATTTATCAAAATTGTGTTTCAAATGCATTTGTTAATATGAAATTTATTAATCTAGTGATATAAAAGTAGATTGGAATGTATACTTAATATTTAGCTTGTTATTTCAACAATTATCTTAAGAAATTTTTTGATTTGATTTTAAGCATTTTTGGTTTTAGCATATAACTGAAATATTTCTAGATAATCATTTGTTGATGTATCAGTGTCATTGGTCCCAAAGAATGGTACTTTATTCTGAAGTTGATGAAAATTAAAATGTCATTTTCAATGATAAACTTCCAACTTGATTCCCAGCTTATAATTCTTTGTATTTGTGGAAGTAGAGAAAATCAACCTATATCCAAGGAAGCATTCATTTTAATGAGAAAATAAAATTGTAAAGACATAAAGCTTTACATTTACTAGAAAGTATCTGGGGTTAGACTTATAAAATAATCGTCTCTCCAAATCATGAAATAATACTTGGGTTTTTCTCAAGATTCAATACAATACCAAATTAATGTCGGGGACTTAAAATCCCCAAACAACTCTATATTGCTTCGGACATTGCAGTAGACAGATATCCTGACTAGAGTTCAGAACATCCATCTGCTTTGAAAGAAGTGTCTGATGGTGAGTCATGCCAGCAAGTGGGTGGCTAACTCTGTGACAAGCGGCTCTTCCTTCCTCCTTAGGCCCAGCGGTGGCACCAGGGTAATGAGCACTATGGCCGCTCTTGGCAAGCAGGCGATGTCGTTGGGTGCATGGTTGACATGAATGAACATACCATGATGTTCACACTGAATGGTGAAATCCTTCTTGATGATTCTGGTTCAGAGCTGGCTTTCAAGGACTTTGAAGTTGGTGATGGTAAGTGTCCTGCATTTTGTGTTGTGTTCAGATTTGCAGCATAATGAAGCTATTTATTCTAAAGCTTTATGACCAGCCATCTTTTGTTTGAGGGTGAATGAGAACATGAGTTGCAGCTTTGAATCATTGTTACTTATGGCTTATTTGGTCAGACACCCTTGAAATTACCTTAGCAGAAATGCTCTCTCTACTGTTAGCTAGGATGCCAATATAGCAGAAGTGGCTTTTATGAGTGTGAATTCGAAAATAAATGGCAGGCAAAAGGATAGTTTTCCACAGAGGTTAAATTTTCATTGAGAACTTCCTTGTTCCTCTTTCTTATTCACTCATTTCACATAAACTTAATGCGAACCAACCATGTCAAGACTCTGAGGTGACGAAGATGAGTAAACACTGTCTTGTGTTTAAGTAGATCACAGTTTACTGGGGGAAGTCGATGCAAATAATTTCTGTTCAGTGGATAAGGTCTAAAATAAAGCAATGCAGAATGTTCTATGGAAACACAATGCAGGGAGCAAATCACTCTGCCTGTGGAACTCAGAGATGACTGTTGAGCAGGGTTTAAAGGAAAGGTGAAAGGAGTTTGGGAAGCAAAGAAGGTAGCATTTGGTTTTCAGAGCTGCACTTCCAGTTAAGTGGTCACTAGGCACATGGGGCAATTTAAATTAAGTTAAATGAAGGTGAAATTGAGTTTATCAGTCATACTAGCTACATTTCCAGTGCCTAATACCCACCTGGAACTAGGGGCTCCCCTGTTGGACAGTGCAGCTATAGAACATTTCCATCATCACAGAAAGTTCTAAAGGACAGCACTGCTCTAGAGCATACACACTAAATATTATTTAATAAAATATTATATGAGTGTATTATTTTAAAATGAGCTACCACATTTTTTCCAAAATGGCATATTATTTGAATATACCTACTTAGATTTAAAAATATACCTCAATTAATATTTCTAATGTGCTACACACTTGTTACTGGTCCTCAAACTGTTAGCTCATCATTTGCCAGCTCATTAATTTCTATTCATTTAACATGCTTTTGAGCAGGTATAACCAGTTCCCATACAGAGATTTCCAAAATAAATGGGAATTTTACATTTATATAAGTTAATTTCTATTTTGAACACCTCTATCTTTGGGCACTGAAATTGGCCTTCTAACCCTCCCATCACCAATCTCCCTGTCCCCAGTATTTCCTTTAGGAGTGTCAAAATATCACGGTAAGGACGGGGGCTTCTTTTCCTCCAAGTTATCTATCTATGCTGGTCACATAGATACACATAGATATGTCTGTGTTGAGAACAGTCTCCAGTTGACACCCAGCAAGAAAGCAGAGACCTCAATCCTACAACCACAAGGAAATGAATTCTATCTAAACCAGGGTACCTTGAAGAGGAACCTAACCTCCAGGTGAGAATGCAGACCCAACTGACACCTTGATTCCAGCCTGGTGAGACCTTGAGCAGAGAACCCTGTCGTGCCGTGCCTGGACTTCTGCCCTACACAACTCTGAGATGAAAAGTGTGTGTTGTTTTAAGCTGCTGAATTGGTGGTAATTTGTTATGCCGCAATAGAAAACTAAGACACCAGCCAAGGGGCTTTGTGAGTTCATCTGAACCCTTAGACTCACAAAACTATCATAGGTTCCCTCTGTGCCCATCTCCTCAGAGGGATAGAGAAGAGGACAGCATGGCAACATCAAGCATTCCTCTTCAGCAGATCCAAAATTGATCCCTAGATTCAATTTATAGATCATGTGTTGTCAATCAAAATTCCAACAAGTTTTTCATGGGATTTGGTATGATGATTCTAAAACATATATGAAAAGCTAAAGGATTAACATAATTGATTTCTTCTGAAGAAGGGCAGGGAGAGGGTCTGTGTCCTACCAGATGTCAGGATTTATTGTGAACCTAAAGTCATTACGAAGAGTGGTGTTCATGTAGGGATAGAAAAATTGACCAATAAGTTGAAATAAGTACACAAGAAACACACCAGCACATGAGGAATCTTAGAATATGGCCGATGTGGCATGCCAGAATGTGGGGAAAAGAGTGAACTGTTCAGTGCATGGGACGGTTAAAGATGGTGATCTGTATGGAAAAGCTGAGATTGGATCCCTTCTTCATGCCTTATGTAATAGTCAACCCCAAAGGGGCTAAGGTCCTAAATGTCAAAAATAAAACTCTAACACTCTCAGTAGAAACTATAG
Source organism: Cabassous unicinctus (assembly GCA_029593785.1). NCBI lineage: Eukaryota > Metazoa > Chordata > Mammalia > Cingulata > Chlamyphoridae > Cabassous > Cabassous unicinctus. Next base: position 19,565 of record JAQZBX010001055.1, on the reverse strand, counting down.
GCAAATCTTTTAGACTGTGGGATAGAAATTTCTCTTAAGACCAACCAACAAAACCTAGTCATAATAAAAGAAAATACTAATAAATTTGGCTCTAAAAATTTATGAAGTTTCACCAAAAAATACCTTAAAGGAAGTGAAAAAGCAATTTACTAATGGGGAAAAGCTTTTTGCAATGTATACAACTGAAGCAAGATTAATACTAAAAAATAAATAATTTCTGAAATTAATGAGAAAAATTGGGAAAAGACATGAACAAGCATTTCACAGGGTAAATTTGGAGGGTCAGTAAACTGGGATGTTTAATATTAATGATGAGGGAAATGTAAACAAGAACCTTAATTAGATACTATTTTACAGTCATTCAATCAGCAAAAATTTAAGTCTTGACAATATGAAGTATTGTCAAGTACCAGGGTCCCCACGGCTCTCTTTTACATTGCTCTTAGGAATGTGAATTGGTGCCCTCACTCTGAAAAGCAGTTTGACATTATCTTTGAAAGTAGCATTTTCACATATTCATGACCCAGAAATTCTACTCTAGTTTTCTATCACATTTACATTTCTCTACAGCAGGACCTGTGTAGGAGAATGGTCAAAGGAGCACTGTTCACAGCAGCCAAAGGCAGGAAACAGCCAAATGCATTTCCACAGGAGAGTGGGTGAATAAACTGGGAATTTCAGTAATACATGATGATATGAATATTAAATGAAAGGAGTAAGTCCCAAAAGATAACTATGGTTGGCAAAATAATGGCCCTCAAAAGCTGTCCCCATCCTAATACCCCAAACCTGTGGATATGTTATTTTATAAGGCAAAAGGGATTTTGCAGGTGTGATTAAATTAAGGATCTTGTAACTGGCAGGTTATCGTGGATTATGCAGGTTGACCCAATAGTCACATTTGGGTCCTTATAAGTGGGGAGGCAGGAGTGTTAGGGGGAGGGAAAGAAAGAGAGAAAATGAATTAAAGATGCTTCAGAGCTGGTCTGGAACATGGAGGAAGGGGGCCCTGGGTCAAGGAATGTCACCTTGACTTTAGCCATTTTAGTCCCATTTTGGACTTCTGACGTTCAGAAGTGAACTATAATAAACTTGTGCTCTTTTAAGTCACTGCATTTATGGGGATTTGTTATGACAGCAATAGGAAACTGATAAAATTACATATAGCATGTACCATTTTTATAGAAGTTATAAACAACCAAAATTTTAAAAAATATTGTAAAGAATATATATAAAGGAAAGTAAGAAAATGTTGATTAAAGGATTCAGGGTGACAGGATCCTCAGGTGGAGGAGGCAGGAGGATGGGAAGGGGAGGAAAATATGATTAGAGATAGGTTACTGTTAAGGTTCTCATTTTCCCTTTGGTGGTGGGTTAGTAGGTACTTACTACTTTATTTAAAAGAACAAACTAAGTAAATGCTGGTCATGATGAGAGTGCATCATGAAAAAGATTATAATTAATCCATAATCCACTTCTATGCCCTTGAGATCTTTAAAAAAGAAGTAAGATCCATGAGCATGTCTATAGACCTGGTGGGAATCATCTAGCAGAGAAGGAGAAATGGATGATAAAGGTCTGGAAGGGGATGATTTGCTAAAGTGAAGCTCCTCATAAGGCAAAAGGAGATGTGATCAAGCACAAGTAGTGAAATAAGATTTCCATTGTGCAGCAAAAAAAAAAAAAAACAACAACCCAAAGTGGACATGGGTATAAATAATAGTGTAAGCCTCTCGTGAACAGGCTGCTAAGGAGGTTGCTCTCCAAGCAAAGTGAATGGCCTTGTATTCACCACAGTTCCAAAGCTCTCTTTTCTTTGCATTTCTTCATCTCCATCTACTCCCAAGTCTTTGGTTGCCTTAAATCTTGTATGTCACCGTGGTTCCTCCCATTGTCTCTTTCTCCATAATACTATCTTCAAAGGAAGAGTTCCTTTCCATGTGCCAGCATGTGCCTGCACAGTAAGAGAATCCTTTCAAAAGATTTCCTAACAGGAGTTCTTACTGATGCCCCCCGCCCTTTAGGGTTGACCTCATTAGAGGCTCTTACCCTATCCTGCAGCTGTAAGAAGGTGGGGGGAGGCATGTTCTCTCGCCCGTGTTTTTCCCGTCCCCCATCCTTAGGATCGGTCTGAGACCTCATGGAAGAATCCTGAAGCAAATGGCTTAAGCGTCCCTAGGCCACAGGGAGAAAAGGGCTTTTCCTTGTTGAACTTTTGGTTTGGGTTTATCTTTCCTTGTTCTTTTGTATCATCAGAGCAGTAAAATCTCAAAAGCTGAAATTTAGGTATCAACCTAGAGAAAAGCAGCTAAGAAGCCCAAGTAGTTGGCTTTTTATCTCTGTCTCTGGAGAAACAAAAGGAGACATTATGGCTCGCACATGGTATAGCTCATTTTATTAATGTTAAAAAGTCATAATTTGAGTCCCAAATACCAACTAATAACAAATTATACTTTTTATTTGCCCTTGTGTCATCTTTCCCTGCCTTATGAGGTTAATTCATTCCTGAAAAAACACTCATAGGACAAATTTCCATAGGTCAAGAACCTAATTAGCACTAATTTCAGTAGAGAAAAATATTTATGCATTCCTGAGCCCCCAATTTATAGGTCATTATGCTAAAACAATTCCACATCCCCCTAAAATTATGTCAGTAGTTAATTAGCATGGTTATACTGTAACCTAAAAGGCATTTTCCTTCTTAAATTTGATTATTCAAGTTCTTTATTAATTATCAAATAGTTTAAACTTCAAATTCTTTCACACAATGTAAATGTTTTACCCAATATTTATGTAATTCAATCTTCAATGTAAGAAAAGCAAAATGAAACAACAATAAAACAGAAAAAAAGAGAACAGTCAAGACATAGGAACAGCAGTGAAAACAGTGCATATGAGATCACATTTACCCAATGTGTTGACATCATTGGGAAAATGATGCACAAAATTTTCTCTGACATAAAACTTGCAATCCATAAGAAGAACTTACGCAACATGAGCCAGCTTACTAGTGTGGAGATGATGGCATTGCACCTCTGGTGGGGCTTGGCTCATTCTGATGTGTATGAAATCCCAACGATTCTCACCAAGAAAATTAAAAAGAAGAAGAAATACCTTCTAGGAGTTTTAAAAGAAGCGCCTCATAAAGTAGAATTCAAATTCTTGCAACCCAAGGATTCCTTCAGTGTTCCTGGGCTCCGCAGAGGTGGCTTTGAGGACGTGTCTGCTGACAGGTAGACAATCCTGAATATAAAGCATGTTTCCATCCCACTCCCTCTTGACTTATATCTCTCATAGTCTAATATTATGTTTTTTACTCTTATGGGCAGATCCTTCTGTTTCCTATAGTTCCAAGAGCTAATCATATCCTTAATTTAAAACAAGTAATAGAGTCATTTAAAATCTTGCCGTATGGTGAAAGAGTAGTTATGTATGCCCGGATATCACCTGCATTTTCTACAGTATGCTGTGGGTAAATGTCTTGTGGAAATGCCTCATTACGCTGAGCTCTTTCAAGCTTGTCAGACCTTTTGTAAGTAAGAAAATGCTAGGACCCTCAGGTTATATACACATATATACACGATTATAATCAAGTCCGGAAATAATGCTTTTGATTTTAAATTCAGCAGCTGAAAGGAGAGTGAACAAAACCGAATTGCTGGTGCTGTGAGACCTCATGGGATTTCCTTCATAAAAGAAAAACAGAATAATTATTTTGTAATTTAAATAACTGCATACCTTTAGTCAAAAAAGACCTCTAATGGAAAAAAAAAGGAATAACTTCCCATTATTGATTTTATCATGTGGTCTTTTTGGGAAAACAAACTAAAGAAACCAGGATATAGAATTGTCAGTCTATACTTACAGTGCTCTTTTTACCCTTAGTTGCAATATTACGACAATTAAATTATATAATGGATGCATGTGACTTACACAGAAGGGTGATTTTCCACATGGCATAACTTCAGGCTAGTGTTCTGCACCATCCCCAAATTCCCCTTTCCCGGCTCCTCTCTAACGCCTGTGGAGTCAGTCACTCGGTAGAACTCGCCTTTAGGTTACAGGCCTGGGAGAGCACCTCATTGTTGGGAGTCTCCCTGATTAAAAGTTAGCACTTGTCGAGGCAGGAGGAAGTCAGGCCTGTGAGCAGACAGGAAAGGGGGTTGGGCACTTGGTGGTCTTGGTGAACAGCCAGCTATAAAATGGTAGACCAATTCTAAGTAATGTGGAGGTGCTGCATGCCAGAATAATGGAGTTCATAGTTTTGTCTAAAATCAGAAATAAGAGCTATCCTAGAAATTGTTTTGGATTTTCCAGCAATAAAGCTTTTCACACTTTGAATGCCTCTAATATATACCATGTTAGAAGAGTGCTTTAAAAATGAGGAGATTTTAAATTTTGAATATTTAGAACTAAATTTCAGATTACTATTGAATTTACTTTTTTTTCAGTTTATGGGCATGGTACCTAAACACGTTATATGGGAAAATTCATTGTAAAATAATCGGTAAAGTCAGTGAAAATTTAACTTAAATTTTGGTTTAGCTTAAACTCACTAGCTGATTGACAGTTAAGTTTTATGTGCTGAGGAAAAGTACTGTCTCAGAGACCATTCTGAGAGTGATTAAAGCTGGTAGGTAATTAGTAATATAATTTGTGTATCATTCAACTTCCATCCATATCATCATTTTTGCGTATAATGAATATATATTTGAGGTACTAGAAAGAACAATATTCACATATACCACCAACAGCCTCGTGCCTGGGTGGAGTGTTTTAAAGTTGAAATGTTGCCAAATGTTTATTTTGTCAAGTAATAATAGGGAAAAAAGAGTGGTATTTATAATTACCATTATTTTATTTAATTAAAAAATAGGAAGACCATAATCTCAAAATAAAGTCCTTAAATTCATATATTCAGCTTTATGAAACAGTTACTGTATTATTTTTCTCATTTTATTATGGATTTGGGGATCACTGGCCTAGAATGTTAGCTAGTGCATGGCTTTGACAGTAATGTGATAAATTTTGCTGGCAGGCTAATCCAGTTTAAAGGGTCAAATGTTGGAGAACTTGGATAACCAAAATTATTATTGAGAGGCATTAAATTATTATTTTTTTCATAGTTCTAAAATAGAACAAATGTGTATGAATGTGGTAGAACCAAATAACAAGAGCTCGAGTTGGAAGGATTTAATGTTAGATGGTTTAAATTTTACTGAAGAGATTAAGGATTCAGTTAGAATAAAGGATGTAAGAACTTTGACTATATTAACCTTTTCTCTTCTTTGGATTTGGATTGATGGAGCAAATGAGATGGCTTTAAAATATTATTCATAGTCAAAAATGAAAATCCTAATCATCTCATGTAAACTATGGGCCATAGTTAATAGTATAATTGTAATAATATTGTTTCATGTGTTATAATAGAGATACCATGCAAATGAAAAGTGTTAATATATGGAAAACTATGTGTTGTAGGGGGTTATATATGCATGATTTTTATATAAACCTACAACTGCTCTAGTAAAATTTTATTTTAAAAACATGATAAAAAATCCTAGTCATCTTGATTATCTGAAATAAACCAAGAGCCAGGAAGAAAGCATAGGAATGCCAGTATAGATATTACAAAATCTGTGCACTAAAGATCATGCACTTGCATCGTAATTAATTCCGTAAGACCTCATTTAGAATATTTGTTAATTGATTTCCTAAGCCAAAATGGGATGGGAGCAACAGATTTAGTATATGGAGCCTGAGTTTCAGATCCAATTTTTGGGACATTGGATAAATAGCCTCTCAGTTTTCATTTCCTTAAAATAGAAGCGCAAATTGGAAATGAACTCTTCATGTCTCTTCCCGTTCTAAAGATCCCGGAAATCTAAAGCAAGTGTGTTTTGTTTGTTTTCCTTTACCCTCCCTCTTGGCATCTTTGATCCCACGGAGCTAGCTGTAGGACCTTGGACAGATGATTTTATATTTTAGTCTGCTTTCTCCCCTAGAAAAATGGGGTTCATGTTAAATAATATATGGAAAATGCTTATATATTACCTGGCACATAGTTGACTACCCATAAGAGTTACCCTTCCTTTTCTTCAGATCAAATACTTCAAATTTATATTTTAGTATAAATTTGGCCGTTCGGTTTGGGTTGTATATGGGGGTTCCTACCTGTGTTTTAGAAATTTCAAAGTCTGAAACTCTGTGCCCTTAGGAAAAGCTGGTATGCTTGTGATCTGCTTTATCTTCTTTTTGTTTTAGCCCCAAGAACAGATTTCACACCTACATCTATCCCCCATATCCTAGTGGTTGCCAATTTTTTTTGCTGGACTTGTCTACTCTTCACACCTCCCTCTGCTCTGGAGCATGGAGGCTCATCAAAGAAGGAAAGCTAAAATTTGTCAAAGCCATCTGTCTTATGTTGGAGGAAGCATCTTAGACATAAGTTGTAGCTACTGTTTTAACAGATTTACAAATAGGGTGGGTCTGGCTCTGGTCCAAAAAACCAATTGGGCTTATGTGCTCTAATTTAAGATCTACTGCAGGAAGAAGCCTTCACTTACATATCATCAAATCCTGTTATTTGCAGGGTATCAGTTAAGGTAGCTGAGACAGAAGGCTGAGAACACAAAGGACAGGAAGGGATGACAAAATTTTTTGTATGCCAGGGTGTGTGCATGTATTTGGGCTAATCTGTTTTATTGTGTTGGAATATTTGTGTGTTCTGTCTACTTTACAGTAGTAACAATGGCAACTCAATTATCATGTTTTACAACCTGTCTTGATCAATTTGTGCCAAACATTCAGTCTTGATAGCATTTATCATCTCCTGACACTATATTATGTATATAGGTAACTATATATTTATTTACTTATTTGTTTTTTGTTTACTCACAGGTAAGCTCCATAAAGTTGGGATTCTTTTGATTCTCTTTATAGCTATACTCCTAATGCTTAGAACAGGGTCTGGTAGGCGTTCATTAATTGTTTGCTCCTCGGGGGTACCTGATAAAGTCTGGAGGCGATATAGAAGAGTAGCTTAGAGCAGGGTGGCAGAACAAGGCCTGAGGGCCGAGTCCAGCCCCCCACCTGTTTCTGTGAATACAGTTTGATTGGAACACAGCCATGAGTTCATTTGCGAATTGCCCATGGATGCTTCCCTGCCACAAGGCAGAACTGAGACGTTGTGGCAGAGAGCATATGGCCCATAGAGCCTAAAATTTTACTATATGGCCCTTTACAGAAAAAGTATGTTGAGCCCTGGCTTAAAGCACAAACCTGGGGATGGTCCAGACTTGGATTTCTGCCCTGGCCACTTACTGTCCAGAAGGGCAAGTTATTTAACCTAAGTCTTTGGGTTCCTTACATGGAAAATGGCAATAATGAGTCCTCATTCACTCGATGGCTGCAAGGATTCAGTCAGATGAAGCCTGTAAACCACATCAGATCAACACTCGGAGCGTTAGCCATCGACGTGGAGTGTCTCATTCGTTAAGTCAATGCCTTTACTGTGTAGGGCACATTGCCAATTACTGGGCAAATGGGCACGGTGAGGCCTGGCGCGTCCCGTAAGGGCATCACAGTGTGGTATCTGTGTAGTCTCCACTTTCCATGTCCTCCGCTGACACTATGCCATGCTACTCATTCCTGGTGCATATATGCTGATTTAATAAATAGAGTTGTTAAATATATTGGTTGTTATATTATGTTGGCATTTATTGAAACTGCATCTTCAGAAGTCAGAATCTGTTTTAATTTTTACGGTTAAATTCTACTTCTTTAAAGAAAGGAAAAAACATATCCTATCTATGGACGTACTTTAAAAATGTGTTGCTTTAAAGCAGGCCCAAACAATAAAGAAATAAAAAATACCACCTACAAGGATAGCTGTTATAAACTGAAAAATATTACGTTTTTTTAAAATATAAAAGTAATATATACTTGTCAAAAATTTGGAAAATACAAAAAAGTAAAATGAAAATGATTAAAACCTGTATATTCTCCCACTTCCCAGAGAGAAATTTGACTTTTTAATGTGTTTCTCATTTAAATAATTATGATATTGTAAAAGTGATTTTCTGTTCTCCCTTTTCTTTACTCGATATTATAAATATACCATCGTAAAAGCATTTTAAACATAATTTTAAAAGTTTTTACCAACTTTTTACTTTGGCACATCATCCCTTCAGAAAAGTTGCAAGAATGGTGCAATGAACACTTGTACACTCTTCACCTGCATCACCAATTGTTAGTGTTTTGGTGTATTTGTTTGACCTCTAGGTACAATTTAATTTTGATGAGCCTTAAACACATTTTTTAAATAGTTGCACTAGTTCAGTCTTTTTTATTTTTATTTTTTTATTTATTTCTCTTCCCCTTGTTGTTTGCACTCGCTGTCTGCTCGTCGTCTTTTTTTTTAGGAGGCACGGGGAACCAAACCTGGGGCCTCCCATGCGGAAGGGAGGCACCTAATCGCCTGAGCCGCCTCCGCTCCCCCATCTCAGTGTTATGTTATGCTAGCTAACCATTCCCTTTTTAGGGACAGTTTCCTTCCTCGTTTCATCATCCATTTTTCAATATAGTCCAGTGAGCATCCATGTTAAGCACTCTGTATACAGGATCTCATTTTTAAAACTGTAGTCTTGTGGGGTTGGTATTCCAGAAGAAGGATGAAAGCTGAGAGAATTTAAGTTGCTAAAGATCAAATATCTAAGAAGTGGTGGAGCTGAGACTAATCCATGTCTGTTCAGTCCCTAACTCTGTGTTATCACATCCCTAGTGCTGCCTCTCTGCTGGCTTCTTAGATGGCAACTTTTGCAAAACTTTACCATCTCCCCTGTCTCTTCACTCTTGCTCTGCTCCTGGCACCCATCTGCTTGGATGAGTCAGGAGGTTATTTTGATATTACTTATTTATTGTCTTTCAACTCACTAGATCGTGAGACCTTTTTGGCCAGGGCCTGTGTGTCATTCACCTTTGTATTTCCAATTTCTGGCACACGATAGCTGCTCAATAAGTAGTTATCAAAAAAATAAATGGGTGAATGGCAATGTATATTGCAACTTGCTTTACAGAAATTGTGTACTAATTTTACTTTTATTTGCAGGAATTCTGATATTGAGCTCATCACAAACTCACTAACTTCGAGTTTTAGAACTTGAACATGTGGCTCATTTCTGTCCACCTTACTTATACCTACTCTTAGAAATTTCTGTATGAGAAAGTTGGAGGCATATTTTCATTTTATGAAATAAATACAGGATGTCACTTGTTATGATAAGGAAAAATATATTTGTGGAAGAAAACATGTTAAATTGAGAGACATAAAAGGAGAACAAAAAGTGTTTTAAATCCCACTACTCTGAAACTTTTGTGGCAAGAAACCTTCTCTTTTAGTGTTTTCATAGCTTTAAAAATAAAACTATAGATCTTTCTTTTTCCAAATACCATTTACTGTGAATATTTTCTCATACATTAATGAACCTTTAAAAACCAGATTTTCAAATGCTAAATAGTATCCCATTTCATGAAAAAAAAAAAAAAAAGTCAAACCAATATTCTAGTATCATGACCATGGCTATAGTGAACAGTTTAGGACAGAAATCTTTGAGACTATCACCAGTTATTTAATTTTTGGGGAGTAAGTATTTCAGTCACAAAGTTCAGATATTAATATAATACCAAATATCTACTCTGCAAAATTTTGCAAGTAGCCCGTAATTTCAGCACTCCTTCTAACAAATAGTTAGAAATAGATGCATACCATCTGAGGAGATGTTTCTATTTGGTTAGCACTTAGTTTATAGAAAATGGATGTTAGATTTGCCAATTTTGCTAATATAGTTAAAACTGTCTCGTATCTATTGTATTTATCTAATCCTTTTCTTTGATTCAGTTCAAACACTTGTTTAAAACAACTTTCCTTGACTACTCTTTCACTTTCACAGCTGCAGACACAGCTGCGGTTGTTTTCTTTTTTCACACTTTCTTGAACACAGCTGGATATGTTCTTGCTTCCTGGTTGGTAGAACTGTTATGTAACCATTCATTTAAATATATGTTGGTGAATATAAACCGAGTGAAATCATTATGAATTATTGGATGTAATTTCTACAGTCTTGTGCTATTTTGGGTGCTATATATGGTTTTAGCTGTAACTAATTTCAACAAGGGAAGAATAATAAATCATAGTGGTAGAACAAATTGTAATTCTCTTTGTGAAAAATGATGGCTTATTGTTAGGATCCACGCTTCATGGAGACTAAATTTTTGATCTACAAGTTAGATCCTCCAGTTTGTTGTTTGCATTCCAAAACTGATCTTATTTATTTGCTGAATACTTGAAATTTTGTGTAAAATAGTATAGAGAGAAACCATGAAGAGCATGTAATGAGGTGGCCAAAAAGTCATGCCCCCCAAACAATATACCATCTCACCCCCCCCACCAAAGACAATTCTAAAAACTCAAAGAAACAGCAAATGTAGTTAATATAATGTCCTCCTTCATTCAATAGTGGAAAGACTTGCTGACCCTACCATACATTAGATTAGGTTATGAAATTAGTTTATTGGGCATTGTATTAGTCAGCCAAAGGGGTGCTAATGCAAAATACCAGAAATCTGCTGGCATTTATAAAGGGTATTTATTTGGGGTAGAAGCTTACAGTTACCAGGCCATAAAGCGTAAGTTACTTCCCTCTCCAAAGTCTGTTGCCACGTGTCGGAGCAAGATGGCTGCCGACATCTGCAAGGGTTCAGCCTTCCTCTTCTCTTGGCTCCATTGTCCCAGCTTCTTCCAATATCAGCTGTAGGGTGGGATAAGTCTAGTCTGTCTCCTTGGGCTCGTTCCTCTCCGGGCTCAGCTGCTCTGTTAGCTCCACAAGGTCAGCTGTAGACTATCAGGCTCTCTCTCTTCCCGGGGTCTCTGCCATGTCTACGAAGCCATCTCTATTCCTCTGTGTTCTTCTCCTGTGTGTTTACTTCCTGGGGCTCCAGCAAAAACTCTTTAACTCCTCTCCCATGTGGATTTCTCTGTGAGTCCCCGCCCACCAAGGGTGTGGGAACTCGGCATCCTACTGACATGGCCCAATCAAAGCCCTAATCATAATTTAATCAAGTAAAAGTGAAACCTCTGAACGTAATACAATCTAATATACCCAGAGGAACAGACCAGTTTACAAACATAATCCAATATCTATTTTTGGAATTCATAAACAATGCCAAACTACTACAGGTATTTATCTTATTGCTTATTAAACTTTAGATTTAGTTTCTTGTTTACTTTAACCAACTATTTTGGTTTTATATCTTAATTATTTAGGTTATGTGTATTGTCTAGCTTAATTTACAATGGTGGTGGCACTGAAGGGAAAGTGACAGTTTCAGTAGGACTTTAGCAACTACACTGAAGTTTGGCATGTATCTTCTTGGAGGTCAAAGAGTAAGGTTGTGAAATTGAACTTGCTACTTTCCTTTCTTGAGGTATCATTTTTCAAACTCTGCTGTTGCGTATATAGTCATACTTGGATCTAGTGTATTCCAGAAAAAGAGGCAAAATTCACTTCAAAGATCAAAAGCAGCTATTGGTAGATGAAAACCTACCAATCCTTCTTCCCTTGAGTTATGTGTGAGGAAATCTATAGCTCAGACTGTGTTTTGTGTTCCATCTAAAGACTCAAACTCTTTAGATGGAAGCAAACCCCTTTGGCACTTACTTCTTTCCTACTTTCCCTGTATGAGGGAGTCACATGTACTGCTGAGAAGGCAGGTTGTGATGCCGGGATTTCCTTCTCTGACTGGACTTCAGGATCCTTGGAGGATGAGGGGCTGCCTAACAGTTTTCTCATTTTACAGAAGAAATTGAGTGTAAGAGAAGTGACCTATCTAGGGTTCACAGCTTTAAGTTATGATGCCAAGATTGAAATACTGGCCTTCTAACCCTTACATTTTATCCTTAATTTCAGTGTCTCTTGATTATACTCTCGTTTTCAAGTTAGGGTGGTTTGTCTCCCACAGAGAAAAGAGTTCTGGGGCAATACATTTGGTGATTCCCTACTAACCGGATTATATATTCATGACACTGAAGATTTTGATTTTCCTTTTTCTTCCTAGGATTCATACCTGTATGTAGCCTTGGTGTGGCTCAGGTGGGCAGGATGAACTTTGGAAAGGATGTCAGCACTTTGAAATACTTCACCATCTGTGGCTTACAAGAGGGCTACGAACCATTTGCCGTTAATACAAACAGGGACATTACCATGTGGCTGAGCAAGAGGCTGCCTCAGTTTCTTCAAGTTCCATCAAACCATGAACATATTGAGGTCTGCTTTGTCTTTAAAAATCAGACCGTTACCAAAAGCCAGGAGTGGAATGCTTTACATGTGGGAGTCCCTATTGTAACTTATAACGGTGACCCTGATATGGTGGCGCAGCTTACGGTTGCCTCTGACACGAGAGGCCGTGTGAAGAGCTGAGTATACTGATTAAGAATGCTCAACTCCCTTTTTACACAGGCATTAGCAGGCCCAATTTGTATATGTGCAGTTGTCACATGAATTTCCCAAGTAATTTTTTGAGTTAGAAGCAGAACTATGAATATATCTACAGTGCCATATTTTCTGTGCATGATCACCTCCTTTATAAAATGATGCCATGGGAAGCGGGTGTGGCTCAATGGATAGAGCTCCCGTTTACCATATGGGAGGCCCCGGGAAGCGAACCCGGGGCCTCCTTGTGAGGGCAGGCCAGCCTGTGTGGTGCGGTGGGCTGATGCAGCAGGACCTCACAGCAAGGGGGAGATAGGCAGACACGGAAGAAACACACAGCGAATGGACACAGTAAAAAACACAAGCAGCAAGAGGGGGATAAATAAATAAATAAATCTTAAAAAAAAAAAAAAATGATGCCATATGCGGGCCCTATTTGGGATTCTGAAAACATGTTAAACATTAATCGTCTCTAGAATTGAGAACTAGAAACCGGTAACCAGAATTTGAACTCTTGCGTCTTCATTTGGTAGGTGACCAGAATAGATGGCACCATCGACAGCTGCCCATGTTTGAAGGTCACACAGAAGTCTTTTGGTTCTCAGAACAGCACCACTGACATCATGTTTTACCGCCTGAGCATGCCCATCGAGTGTGCAGAGGTCTTTTCCAAGACCGCGGCAGGAGGGCTTCCCGGTGCCGGACTCTTTGGGCCCAAGAATGACCTGGAGGATTACGATGCGGATTCGGACTTTGAGGTTTTAATGAAGACAGCTCATGGCCATTTGGTGCCAGACCGGGTTGAGAAGGAAAAAGAAACGACAAAGGCAGAGTTTAATAACCACAAGGATTATGCTCAAGAAAAGCCCTCTCGTCTGAAACAAAGGTCATTAATAATATGCAGTATGATTTTCCCATACATGGTTATTATGTGGGGAGAGTTCTGGTAGAAAGTAAGTGCTTTCCCAATGATAATTTGTTCCTTCTCCTTTTTATTGTGCAATGCATTCTACAGGAATGCAACCTCTCGACCATCTAATTAGTTAGCATAGATATAATCTAGCCCAAGATTTATTTCCTAAGATATCTGTATTTACATTCTTGGTTGAAACACAGAGTGCGCCCTCTAAACAGTACTTTTTATGGGCAAGAAGACAAGTTACGTTGGTGTCCTTTCTTGCACTAAATCAGGGTGTCTTAACCTCAGTACCGTTGGCACTTGGGGCCAGATAATTCTTTGTCGTGGGGCTGCCCTGAGCGTTGACGCACGTGAGGCAGCTCCCTGCGTGCCGATAGAGCTTTGCCACGGCGACAGCCACAGATGTCTCCAGGCATTGCCACATGGTTCCTGGGGGGCAAAATTGGCCCTAGTAGAGAACCACTCTACGGAATTGATTATATGCTCATCTTGCCAGTGGGCAGAACATTTTAACGTTGCTTATTCCTAGCCGTCTAACACATTTCAGATTTTTGCTTAGAAGAACAAAACCAGATTACAGCACAAGCCATTCTGCAAGACTCACTGAAGATGTCCTTGCAGATGATCGGGATGACTATGATTACTTGATGCAGACATCCACGGTATGAGGTTGCAGCTTTTGCCGTTCATTTCCGTTTGCCAGTTATTATGCTTTACATTTCAAATATGTAATTCATGATACTTGATTTATTTTGTGGATTTGAGTCATCGTATTTAGCAAGCTTATTTTTAAAATAATTATTTTATTTGCTTGCATGTTTAGATGTATTTGGGGAGCTGTAAAGTTGAAAAATATGTATATTACGCAATAAGAGTGCTATTTTAGAAAAAAACTATTTTTAATGACACCTATAACACCAATTTTTCAATCCTGTTTCTTGGCAAAATTTTAATTTTGCCACTTGACCCTTCCAGGTACCTATAATTTCATCTCAGTAATAAGTTTAAAAGAAAATAATTCATCATACTAGATTCATCATCATATTAGAGGCCAGGTTTTGCTGCCCACTCTTTTCTTTTTCATAACAACTTATCCTCAAATGCCAAATGGGAAAAATATTGTGTCCCTTTTAGAATGCTCCCATGTTTGAGTTTGATTTCACATATTAGACTGAACTATTTCAAAATGGTTTTAAGGTGTCAAAGTATTGTATGTACATAGCAAAACTCCTGAATGTAGAGTCCTTTATTTCAATGTGGGACCAAGATAAGAGAGAGAGCATATTTAAAGAGGTGGGTGGCAGGTATAAAAACTTCTGTTATAGATTAGTGTACCTGCAAGTTTGAAGAATTTGGGCTTTACCTGCCTATAGGATTGAGTATTTTATTGCATCAGTATACTATTATCTGTGTGTGTGTGTATATATATATTTTTATATATATATATTTATTTATATATATACACACACACACTCATACATACTTAGGAATATAAAAAGTCTCAAATCATTTAGCATGCTTCCTCAGATAGATGTCTTTTCTCTCTTTTCTCTGGTTTCTGGTTTAATTCAGGCCCTCTTTTATAGGACTATACTTATTTTTACAGTGTCAGACCATTGTGCTTACAATATTTTAATTAGACCAAATGATTTAAAATAAATGCATTCTTAGGCAATTCAGAGACTCAGAAAACAGTTAACATTGCAAATCAAAGGTTTTATTTTTATTTTCTGCCAACACTTTACTTTTGATATCTTGACAGTACTATTATTCAGTGAGAATCTTTCCTGGACAAGAACCTGCTAATGTCTGGGTGGGCTGGATTACTTCAGATTTCCATCAATATGATACAGGCTTTGACTTGGACAGAGTTCGTACAGTAACAGTTACTCTAGGAGATGAAAAAGGAAAAGTGCACGAAAGGTTGGTTTTCCTTAATTTTTCACATGAATGAAATCTGATTAAAAATGTTGGTAAATCTAGGTAATTTTTTTCCTTAGATTTCATGCCCAGGATAATATTTCTATTTATCGGAGCAATATAATCAAACCATTAATTTCAGTGGTTTTTGTTACTCATCCAAACCAGTAAGGAATCTCAATATATTAACATAAAGTGAGAGTAGTGCATTCTTTTTGGCAACTAATCTTATATTCCTTTAGGTGACATTGTATATGACTAACAACTTGGGATACTGATACTTAGCCTTTGTTTAGGGTTTACGGAAGGGCGAATTGAGGCGTTTAATGTATGGTCTGATCTACGTCTTGGGGACTGGTTATGAGGTTGGGGACATACCTGTGAGGACAGTGTGGCCTACTAGCTTATTCCAGATGGACACATTTGAACTCAGACTGAGGAGTAGTGGGTTCTTTCCTCAGCTTTGCCATTGACCCGCTGTGTGGCTTTGGTAAGTCAGTTAAACTTTCCGTGTCATTCTTTTTCATTTGTAAAACAAACCAAACTCAAACCAAACCTTCAAAAAAGTGAAGAAGACCATCTTCCTTGCAGAATAGGACAAGAGAAGATCTTACCATTTGCATCCACCTTTCGTGCCTATCCATCCTCTCTGATCTGCTGTGACAGGTCTTCTAGAAAGAGCCCTCCATAATGTGACTTTACTCTTATATCTGCATCATCAGCTCTGGTGACTGGGAAGCTCACGCTCCTGCCTTCAGATGGTAGCACTTGAAACATAACGGTGCCCTGAACTTAAATCACTGGTCCTAGCAAATTCCTGAATGAAGAATGCTTTACTTCAGTATGGAACTAAGAACAGCAGAAGCCTCTAGAAATTTCTTGAGGCATACATTTGATTTTCAAAGATGGCGACGATATAAGAAAATAACTCAATATAGGGATGGGGTAACTGATAGATGATTTTGGTATGAGAAATAAAGGGTATGGAAAGATGGTTGAATCTTATGTAATTAGTAAAAAAAAAAAAACAGCTGAATTTTTATATTTATTTTTGTAATTTAAAAAAAAAATTTTATTTATTAATTTATTTATTTCTCCTCACCCCCTTGTTGTTTGCACTTGCTGTGTCTTGTGTCTTTAGGAGGCACCAGGAGCCTAACCCAGGACCTCTGATGTGGGAGGGAGGTGCCTAATCACTTGAGCCACCTCCACACCCTCTTTGTTGTGTCTCTTATTATGTTTTTCTCCCCATGTCTCTTGTTGCGTCATCTTGTTGCGTCAGCTCACTATGCCTGCCCGTCGTGCCAGCTCACTGTCTTCTTTAGGAGGCACCGGGATCTGAACCAGAGACCTCCCATGTGGTAGGCGGGAGCCCAATCGCTTGAGCCACATCCGCTTCCCTGAATTTTATATTTAGAAACTGGATTTCTCCCAACCTCCTTGTTCTTTTCCTTCTACTTGCCTGTCTGGCTTTTTTTTCCCCCTGCTTTCATTAATATGTTCACTGTATAGTGACAGAAAAATCAAATGGAGTTGACATGAAAATCACTTAAGTTACCATGTTTGGTAAAAGTTTAGGTTAAGGATTAAAATTGGGAGAGGGTTTGTTGTTATTTTCATTTATTTTGTGTATAGTCTAAGTCTTTTCATAACAGATCACTGGAAATTGTCCATAAAGGGGCATTAATTTTTATAGCCAGATTTTTAATGTGTTGACTCACTGATGGCTTATGTAGACTTTGTCTGAGTACTTGGATAAGTGTTTGCAAACTAATGCTTTCCTTGGAACAAGTGGTAAAAACCATGAGACTGAAAATTACAAATTTGGATGACTATTCAACAAACTTTTTTGAGCCTCAGATAAAAGGTCCAGTTTGGTTTGAGTTTTTTTGAGGGAAAGTGCAGGTCCATTCTTACTTGATTTAAACTTGTTGACCTGTCTCCATTAGGTGTGCAATTTAGAGATGTGTAAGACCTGAACCAGAATTTCCGCTAAAACCGATGGAGTTTTGCTCAGAATCACAGACTCGGGCCCATTGTGCATCTCTCCCATTACAGCATGAGCTTGTTGCTTGCACAGCGTAATATAGGTTTAGTTTGCAAGACGTACACGCTTTCTCTTAGATCTGTGGTTGTATAAAGATAATTTTTTTTTAATTCAGCATCAAACGTAGCAACTGCTACATGGTGTGTGCGGGTGAAAGTATGAGCCCTGGGCAAGGACGCAACAATAACGGATTGGAAATCGGCTGTGTGGTCGATGCTGCCAGTGGGTTGCTCACATTTACTGCGAATGGCAAAGAATTGAGTACATATTATCAGGTATGGGTTCAGTGGTGACTTCACACTTCTAGGCAGGAAAAGTATTCTTTTCCCAGCAAGGAGGAATATTTTTAAGATCAAAAGGTAAATTAGAAGTAAATTAAAAAATTACGAAAAAGTGAAAAAGAACTAATGTATAAATAAAAAATGAAAATGTATAAATGAATTAATTATACATTTTTATTTGTTTGAATAGTAATGGTGCTCTAAGCCTCCAAAACTGTTCACCGTTCATTCCTCTAAAATTTTTCACATAGTAATGAAATATTCACCCTCATTATTAAAAGGGGATGTCCATATGACAGAAAGAAAAAGTCCCTGGTCATCTTCTGTAATTTGTTTCTTAGTTGTTAGGAAAAAGTAAATATTTTCTTTGCTTTCCTTACCTAACTAATATTATTAAATCCATTTTTTTAATTTAAGGTGGAGCCAAGTACAAAATTATTTCCTGCAGTTTTTGCACAAGCTACAAGTCCCAATGTTTTCCAGTTTGAATTGGGAAGAATTAAGGTAAGAAAGACTCATTCCTGGTATTATATTTGTATTATTTTCTATTAGGGCATAGCATTTGGTTCTTCTTAATTGAATTCAGCATTTTATTAGCTATTTTGTGAAATAAAAAATCATTCCTTAAAAGAAAGGTAGCCATGTTTGAAAATTCTGTAATCTCTTTTAGGTCACTAGAATATATTTAAACAGAAAGGGTTTCCCTTCAGTTAAGATAAATATAGAAAACAAAGAGTGAAGCATGGAAGGTTAGGTAATTCAACATGACTCAAACAAAGGATGCCATCTAGGATATGGCTGGACACTGAAATGGATAGAAGGTAGACCAATTCCTAGTTGGAAAGACCTTGTACGCCATGCTAAGAAGGTGGCACCTATTACACAGACAGTGGCAGTCCATTGGAAACTTGAAGAGGGGGTTTGAGTACAATGAGATGTGTTTTAGAAAGATATCTTGATAGTGGATGTGTACAAGAATAAGAGCAGACAGTAGCAATTAGGAGGCCGTTCACAGGCTGTCTGGAAAATGAGGATAAGAACCATGGAAATAGTAATGGAGAGAAAGTGTTAAAGGTGAAGACGTTTAAGAGGAGAAATTAATTGGAACTGACAGTGAATTGAATTACTAGGATTTGTTGATGAATTGAATGCAGGTTCTCAAGGAGAATGTAGACTGAAAGATTAATTTAAATTTTCTAGTTTGGGTAACTGGGGGATGCTAAGACAACAACAAGAGCTTGTTGAAATTCAGGAAAAGAGATTGGATTGGATTTTAACATTATAAAAAAAAAATTTAGGTGCTAACCACACATCAAGGTGAATATAATAAATAATTTTATCATGCAAAGTTGATGACCTTGGACATGTTACTTATATTATTTCAGCTTCAGTTTTTGCCTTTTGTATAAGAATGTCCATAATACCTGTTGTATGTGCGTGGAAACAAAATAACTAAAATATTTTGACCAATGCTTTGTACATAGTAGCTGCCCAATAATTTATATATATTTTTCTGTAATATATATGTATAGCACACATACAGTTGTGCTAAAAAAAAGAAGGCTAACCTGGAGATTTAAGATTTTAGTCATTAAACAATCAGTTGTAGTTAAGTTTGGAGAGTGAATGAGATATCTTAGGGCAAATGCAGAGTGAAAAGAGAAGATGCCTGCGTATAGAACCTGGCTAAAGAGGAACCTATGAGAGAGACTGAGGAAATGGTCAGAAATATAGGAGGAGAATGAAAAGTGATCATCTCAATGGAAACCAAATAAAGAGGAAATTTTCAGAAGCTGGAGTGGTCAACAATATCAGACGCTCTATGACAGCCGGGATTTTGTCTGTCTGTTCATTAATATACTCTCAGTGCCTGAATCAGTGTCTGGTATTTTTTTTTTTTTTTCCTTAAT